>CAUYQV010154643.1:0-11754 GCA_963574575.1 Galagoides demidoff | reverse complement strand
TGGCATCACAGCTCATAGCAACCTCCAACTCCTGGGCTCAAGCGAGTCTCCTGCCTCTGCCTCCCAAGTAGCTGGGACCACAGGCGCCCACCACAACACCTGGCCATTTTTTGGTTGCAGCCATCATTGTTGTTTGGCAGGCCCGGGCTGGGATTTGAACCCGCCACCTTAGGTGTATATGGCTGGCGCCTTAGCCGATTGAGCCACAGGCGCTGAGCTGCCTCTTCTATTTTTAAAGTTGGTTTTTCATTATAACAAAAGCCACTTTCAAAGTTTGCTCTTTTGCCCTATGACAATGAAATATGTTAACTAATTTTCTACCTTTCTCCTTTCCTATAAGAGATGGGATCTTGCTATGTTGTCCAGGCTGGACTTGAATTCCTGGGCTCAAGCAGTCTTCTTGCCTTGGCCTTCTGAGTAGGGGGACTATAGGCA
This sequence comes from Galagoides demidoff, assembly GCA_963574575.1. Lineage (NCBI taxonomy): Eukaryota > Metazoa > Chordata > Mammalia > Primates > Galagidae > Galagoides > Galagoides demidoff. The sequence goes on along the minus strand of CAUYQV010154643.1, from coordinate 11,319 downwards.
CACACTTCCGTGTCCAGGGCATCCCTGGCTCAGTTGCACATGCACCACGCCCCACAGGGAGCTGGCCAGTTCACTCTCTGACCATCTCTAGAATGAACTGGAAAACCTCTGCCCTCTGAGCCGCAGGCTATCACGCTGGGTCTAGAGAAGACACTTTCTCTTCCCTAGGAATGACTCTCTGACTCATGTGGGAGGCCAACAGTGTATTTACTTCTAACCTAGAATCAGTCAGAGTTGGCTTTGGAAGTGGGAATTTTGTGTAGAAGCACAAAAGTGTGCAGTCAGCCAGGTGCATGGTTAAACCCTGGCTCAGCTACATGGAAGTTGTGGAACCCCGAACAAACTTCTGAACCTCTGTGAACCTTGGTCATCTCATATGAAAAATGATACCACCAGCAACCCTGTGAGACTGATGCTAAGAATTTAAAATATGTGAAAAAAGTCTGTCAACAGCACTGGGCACAGGGAAGATACTCACTAAATGGCAGATGTTAGTGAAACAAAGTTTGTCTTAACTTGATACAATTGTTTATCAGATTTTAAGATGGGCCCTTTTTTAATGTACCTCTAAGACAAAAAAATACTGACAATTAAGCTCATATGCCATCCCAATTTTAGAGATATTGAAGGTGGGAAAAGGGCATATCAGTATTGAGAAACAGGATGTTCTTTTGAGGTACGCTGCTGTCTCCAGTGGAAAGTTAAAAGACCCCTCTCCTTATGTAAGCCAGTGGGGAAGACAACTCTTGCCCAGGGGTTCTCCTAAGCCTCTCTAGGACTCATCACCCTGGGGCTCAGGGGGCCCAGGACAGCTGGACACTGATGGCTCCAGCTACACACTTCTCAGGAACAGGCAGCAACTACAGAGGAATCCCAAACCGAGAAGAAGTAGTGTGTGGTGGTTTGTGCCTGAGCCAACACTTCCCTGGGTCTGAGTATGACTTTACTCAGCATGGCCTGGTTTCACAAATGCAATACTGACCCTGCACAGAGAGCACATAGAGTCTTCATTTATCCTAACCATCTTGGTTTAATTAATTTTTAAAACCAGAAAAAGTTTCAGGACTTTATTACAAAGAAATATTCTGTCTGATTAAAGGAAGATGTATACAGAAAATTAGGTTCTGAGTTCCTAATATCTATCACACAGAGAGTAATGGGAAAGAGAACACTTGCATTAAGCTTCTCCCTGACTGTACAGGGGTTCAGAACCAGACATATCAAATCCTGGATCATGCTATAGTCTCACTCTGCCCTCACCCCAGTTTTCAACCTGGTCTCCACTCTAATACACATATGTCATCAACTGAGAACTATGGGATTCATAAGTCCTGTGAGCAGCGTGTGCTGCCAGGCTCAGACGCCTACCTTGACACCCTCGTTGTAACTGTCCCCAGGGCTGCTGAGGCTGGCTAGGCTGCCCAGGTGACCGGGGGCTCCAGGGCGAGGTGGTTTCTTTGGTGGAGCTACAGGATCTAGTAAAATGGAATGATTCCCATCAGTAATGTGTGTTAATAAAGAGAAAGGAACTGCTCCCAAAGAAATCCCTACTGGCATTCTTACAGAAGACACTGAGTTTGCATTCTGAGGAAGCATTTCTGATATATCACAGCAAGAAATCCTTTTCCCCAATATTCCTGGCATAAACCAAATGTGGTAAACGGCATACTTACTGGGGTCTTCAGAGGGAAAACTGTTAAATAATCATGAGGGCATTCCAAACTATAGTATATTCAAAACTTATTCCCATCAAATTATTCAAACTTCTTGACATACACAATTTATTTCTTCATTTACCTGGTTTACCCACAGGCTGATATATGTGCTGATTTCCAGTCTGTGGGAAAAGAAAAGTTCAGTCAATGCACTGGTATGTACGTGGCATAACAACCCATCCCTCCAACCTGCCCACACACCTTCAACGCCTTGGGCTAGATGCTGTACTACCAAGACAAGCAAAGTAGGGTCCTGCCTTAAGGGGCCAGCAGTAAGCAAATTATGCTAACAGGATGTGTGGAATAGGCTGTGACAGAAGCAAGACAGGATAAGCAAGCAGAGGTGGTCACAACCAATTTAAAATGCTTTGGGGCTGGGCATAGTGGCTCATGCCTGTAATTCCAGCAGTCTGAGAGGCCAAGATGGGAGGATCACTTGAGTTTAGGAGTTTGAGACCAGCCTGAGCATGAGAAGATATTTTCTCTACTAAAATGAGAAAAATTGCCAGGTGTGGTGGCAGGCACCTGGAGTTCCAGTTATGTGGGAGGCTGAAGCAGATTCGAGAATCCCTTGAACCCAGAATTTGAGGTTGCTGTGAATTTCTGCCCCAGGACAGGATAAAAGACAGTTCCACTTCAGATCAGTCTATTTCAGGTTGTCATGCTTGAAACTGCATTGAGAATAATCTTTCTGGCCAGGCATGCTGGTTATATCTATGATCCTAGCATTTTGGGAGGTCAAGGTGGAAGGATCACTTGGGCCAGGAGTTTAAGGTTGCAGGAAGCTATAACAATACCACAACACTCCAGCCTGAGCTATAGAGACTCAGTCTCAAAAACAAAAAATCAAAAACCAACAAAAACAACTTTCTACAGCTAATTACATGGGGAAAAAATCCTTTTAGAATTCTGTACTTCTGAAAAGACTTTGCATGCTTATTTAAAAACAGAGAACTGGTTAAAACACACAACCGAAGGTACCTTACTTTCTACTTCCTTAGAACACGAGGGCTGTGAAATGGTACACACGAGTGAAGCCAGTCCTCTCCCCAGACTGAAGGGGTCAACATGCCATTTAATCCCTCCCATTTTAAAGGCTTGCAGAACCCTGGGAGCTTGAAGGTGTGGGTGATTCCTTAAGGACTTAGCTTTGTGCACTTTCTATTTACAGTGCCATTTTCATATCATCCATTTATTCAACAACTAACTACTGAAAACCTGCTTTGTTCTAGGTATAATAAAAGGAAGATCTGCCTTATGGAGCTATAGCATCGAGGCAGATTATAAACAATAAATACATATTGCACACTGCACATTCTGTACTTTGCCAAGAGAATCTATGTGTAACAAAGGAAGAAGCTGCCTGGAGATGGCTGGGCAGGAGGGGAGGCGCTGCAGTTTTAAGCAGAAGTTTAGGCCTTTTGAGAAATGATCTAGACGGGATGAGTGAGGGCAGAAGCTGGTGAAAGCATGGCCAGGATTAAAAACAGTACAGGGGCTATGCTATGTGTACTGGTTCAAGCAGTAATCCCACACACATTTAGAAAGGTTTAAAATACAAAAAACTTTCTGGTTGATACTTAGGTAATAAAGTTCAGTTAACTCAAAAATCCTATTCAGACCGTCTAGAATAATCTAGATTGTGTATGCGTATGTACAACACAGCCTGGGGTTCTGTAGGAACAGAAAAGGAAAGCCCTTGTCTTACAGGGTGAGTGTGCAGCAAGGCCACGCTCAGGGTCTTGCACGGATCCAGCTGGATCCATGACCTTGGCAGTCATGGACCTGTCTGAGGCTTTGGTAAACTGTAGCTAATTGTATTTACCTAAAACTGGGTTGCCACAAAACCAACATGCTGTGTTGGTTGCATGGTTTAACGGCACTATAAATAGAAAGCACTGCACAAAACCAGCATTACTTTTTATGCACAATGATGAAATCAATTTTCTCCTAACCTGCTATTAATATTCATTAACTACTTCGCAACCATTTATAATCTACATTGTTGTCCAGTCAAAAACGTTTTCCTTGAAACTGTCGTGTATTTTCAAAAGTGTTAAAGCTAGAGTATTTTAAGAAATGGGCCAACTAAATTGTTTTCTTTAAAAAAGAACAAAAGAAAAAACAAAACAATACAAAACAATGAGAAACCCATCTGGAGGAAAGAAATTAGGGAGGCCCGCTGGACCTGGCTGGCCATATGTGCATAAAGGCTGTCTGACCTCTGGCTCTGTGGCAGGGCATCTTGGGCAAGTTTTCTTGGAGCCCTTATCTACTTGTCTGCAAAACATAAGTGACAAGAGTGTGCCATGTGTCAGCAGAGATGTGCTACTCAGTATAGCACTTCCACAGTATAACAAGCAGGTTCTCAGTCAGTACTAGGTACTCTTACTACTGTCTGGGTCTGGCACGCAGCAGACCATGAGATTATAGGGGGTGTCCTCACATTTTGTCTGATTGTATTACAAGTTATTAATAAAGCATTCCTAAATAATCGTTCTATCTGGGTTTAATTAATTCACTCTTCACATATTTTCTGAGTGCTTTCTACGTGCCGCATACTGGAACACAAATGATTTTCCTTATCTAAGAAATTTCCTATGAGCAATATTCCTTTTTTTTGGAGACAAGAGTCTTGCTCTGGCTAGAGTACAGTGGCATCATCATAGCTCACAGCAACCACAAACTCTTGGGCTCAGGTGATCCTCCTACCTTAGCCTGAGTAGCTATGACTACTGCACCTCGCTAGTTTTTTTCTTTCCTTTTTTTTTTTTTTTTAAATACAGCAATGTCAAACTCCTGAGCTCAAGCAATCCACCTACCTTGGCCTCCCATAGTTTTTCTATTTCACTCTCACTCAGGCCAATCTTGAAGCAAACTCTTTAAGTGATCTTCCTGTGTCAGCTTCTCAGAGCACTAGGATTATAGGTGCAAGCCACCATGCCTGGCCCTTATTAGCTAGTCTCTTGAATAGAATTAATTTTCATGCTGAGTTTTGTTCCTTTTCAACAATTTAGGATTGAATGCTTGTTAGCATCAGTCTTTCAGCGTAAGGAAGGAGCTCAAGTGAGATGTTAAATGGCCAATAATGTGACCTTCTTTTTTTTTAGATAGTTTCACTTTGTCACCCTAGGTAGAGTACCACAGCTCACAGCAACCTCAAACTCCTGGACTTCAGCGATTCTGTTGCCTCAGCCTCTCAAGTACCTAGGACTACAGGTGCCTGCCACAATGCCTGGCTATTCTGAGAGACAGTGTCTCACTCTTGCTCAGGCTGGTCTTGAACCCATGAGCTCAGACAATCCACCTGCCTCGGCCTCTCAGAGTGCTAGGATTACAGGTGCAAGCCACTGTGCCTGGCTGTAATGTGACCTCCTTGCTGATGAACTGAAGAACATCTGACAAGCACTACTGGCAGAGCCCACTGAGCGGCTCCGCTGGGAAATGCCCAGCCTTCACACACTGCTAACTGGGAAGCTCTGAAGTGCTAGATCTTGAGGCTGATGGAATTTTATAGCACAGATTGGGAAAAATTCCTGATACAGTTATTCCATAATGTGCATCTTGGAGCTAAGTGATGACATAGTTTCATGAGAACACGGAATTGTGATTAAGGCTGGTGTTGCATTCTATTCAAAGAAGCTTGTCATGGAAAGATCTAGAAAACATTTAACATACTTTTATTCTAAAATTGAGTGCTGCATTACATAGAAAAATGTTTCAAAGGTTTTAAGATAAGTGTTGACAGTTGTAACCATGTATGTGTAACTAGATGTCAACTCGTGGTTTCATCAGGCACAGTATTTATTTTAAACAGACACACCTTTAATTAAAGTGCTGTTTTCATTATATTAGATCTTGACTGTTCCTCCATGGTCTATGCTGATCAAGTCCAAGTGGAAATCCTGACAGAACAATTTAAATTACTTTTCTCCAAACACGAGGGAATATTTCTAGCAGGCTTTAAATGTATTTGGAATAATCATAAAGAGAATTTTAGGCATTCCTCCCCGTAACTCTCAGAAGAAAAAAAAATCTTGCTTGAACAAGCTTATGTGACTATGGAAACTTTCATAATCATGCAACAACAAAAATCCAGCAAATGACAAGTTGTGTATAACAGTTAATATGTGTGCATATTTCTTTAGGTCACAGGGAGTTTGGCTTACTACTAAAAACCCTGTATCAGGAATGGGGCAAAAAACTTTTGTATCTGAATCAGAATTCTGGGTTGCTCATTGATCATATGTTAATAATCTTAGTTAAAATGTTCACTTTCTTATGGAATAGATTATTCTGTGCCATATGACAAATATTGGTAAGTACAGATAACTTATGACATAAACATTGTGGTCCATGCACATGAAAATTTGAAATCAAATTCTGGTGAAAACTTAGGCCAATGCTTACCGGGCCCTGGAGACTTCCATCCTCCCTGTCGAAGCTGCCTCGAGAGAGCCGCACATCAGGTTTCTAATGAAAATAAAACAAATTCAAAACAGTCTGACGTTGATTAGAAAATTACTGACAAATTCTGTATTACATTCCTTGTATATTTTATAACACAATTGTCCTCTGAAGGAGAAGAGTTCAAAGTTCCCCAATTTCAAAAAATTCTCAAAACCCAGTGATGAGGAGTGGGGGTCAGTGGCCTTGGGAAGGGCTCCACTGCTCTGCACCCCGTGCAGGGAAACCTGTCCTTTGCCTCTCTCTGAGCAGCATGGCCTTCTTCACTGAGAGAGCCCCAACACAGGACAAAAACACCAGGCACTTTTGCCTCCTGGTAGACCCAGACTTCTGAGGATTTGGCTCTCTCACCAAAACAGCAAATATGTGAGATTATAGAAACCAAAGAGAAAAATCTGGATTTAACGTAAGCATTCACAAACTTAACTAATACCAGAATAAACAAAGTAGGTTACCTAGGTTTATAGTGAAGGAGCTGGGAAGGCGCTTTTTCTGTATGAAAACTCCACCCTATGGTCCAGAAAACTAGGTAGGCTTCGGGCAGCCTTCAGCAGCCATGCTGACTCTTGCCTCCCTTTGCCCATGCACAGTGGCCACACACTTCTGCCTAGAAAACAACTCCTCCCTCCACGAGACCCAGCTACATATCGCTTTTCTGAGGCTCCTCTTCTTCAAGCAGAATTGGTCACATCTTTGTGCCTTACAGCAATCTCTACATTGGCACAGATCACACAGTAATTCTAATACTTTCCTCATTAGACAAGGAATGGTATCTGCTTTGTCTCTCTATCTCCTATTTTCTGTCCCTGACAAGGGCTAGGCACCAAGTTCACAATCCACAAGCACGTCTTGATGGGTAATGTAGAAATGAGCTTCATCTCTTTTCCCCAATTCCAGTGGGGTGGCCCAAGTCCCTTCATAGTACCAGCTTCTCAGTTAGTCTCTCTGCCTCCGCCTTTGAGCAACTCTAATTAAATTGCTGTTTTTATTATATTAGATCTTGACTGTTCCTCCATGGTGGAACAGTGATCAAGTCCAAGTTCTTCATTGTGGCACTGAAGGCCTCATGGGCCCTGGGTCAGTTGTGGTGGGAAGTCGGTGAAGGACACACTCACCATGAAGATTAGAGAGACCCTTTGATGGCTGAGAGGTAAACTTCCTTTCTTGTACTGTCCTTTGCCTACTCCCCCCACCCTCTTTATTTTCCTCCAAGAATGGCAGAGTGGTGCATGGAATGTAGTGGGCCCTCAAAAAATGCCTAAGGTCTGAGCATAGGTGATACAAGGAAACGGGTGAAGGAGTTACTGACAGTTAATCAGAGAGGGTTCCCGGTAACAGCTGTCAACCATCCTTAGGGTTGTCGCAAGGAAAAGCATGAAACCTCTGTGTTGTCCTGGAATACTGGCCAGACTTCAGCTCATTTATAGAAAATGTTTCTGATAATCAGAGATTCTGAGATGGACTAGACAGCACTCAGAAAGGGAGCAGAGTAAGTGGAGGGCAAAAAGCACATCTTACCTGTTATCTGTTCATTCAAGAGAATTTATATAAGCTTAATATGTACCAGCCTGATTCCTTAGAGCACGGCACAGTTCCTGGCTAGCATGTGGCCCACACTCAACAAGCTGTTGTACAATAAATTAATTTCCAAGCAAAAGACATTCCCCTTAGTAGAAAAATAATAGTTAAATACAAGTAGAAAATGACCTAAATCATCAGTGTATGTTAAGAAAGAAAGCACACTTCTATGATGTATGACAGAACTCTGTCCATAAGTAAACCAAAGAAGTCTTATACAGATGTTTCTGAATTCTGAAGGGTATAACTTAAGCAGCTTTAAAGGATAAAACACTGTACTGTGTTTACATGCACTATAATACAAGGAAATAATAATTTTAAAAAGAATTCTTCCTCCCAGTGTTAGTAATACATAAATCCCATGCCACACGGGGAACTCAAGCAACTGCTCCCAGAAGGCACCCCCAGCAGTGACTGGGTAGGAAAGTTAAAAAGGTAGGTAGTCCCTGACTCAAGGGCAGAATCTTCTGACAGGCAGGAGAGAAAACACGGCCAACATATCCCCACTAGTAATTGAGGAAGGTCATGGGGGCTTTCTCTAGCCCTCCAGCATAGAGTGCTGAGGCAGCTCTGTGCAGAAAGTGGTCCTCAGCACCAGACACAGTGAAGACAAAGATTCCTAAACACGATGGACTTTGAGAAAATGTGCCCGCGAAGACCAGACTTCAGACCGACAAGTCACAGAACATTACTCAGCGTGAGTATCAAGGTCAGGAAACACTCTGGGCAGGACCCCAGAGACAGACAAGAGATACACCTCATGATGGAGAAGTTCTCTGGGAAGGACATCAAGTGAACAAGTGATGAAGCATGGCCAGAGCCTGCAGGTCAGCAGCACTGTATCGCTGTCAACGTCCTGATGTTGATAACTGGGCTGTGGTTAACAGACTGTCCTCACTTTCAGGAAATTCACGTTGCCCTATTTAGTAGTGAAGAGCATGATATTTGATGGCGACTTTCAGGACCTACACCAACTTCAACCTTTAAAAGCTGTGTAACCTAGGTCTCAATTTTCTTTATCTCTAAAATGGATTACTAATTGTAACTGTAACACAGGATTGTTAGAGGATGAAATGAGTTAATACTGGCACAGTATTAAGTCAGCACCACGTTAAGTATTAAAATAAAGTTCTCCTATTGGAAGTTTGGGTCATTTTTTAAAAACCTCAATTATACAAATAGGTTGCAGATAAATACTTTTGTATGGAAATCTTTGACTAAATCTCTGATTGTTTCCTAGGGACAGATTTCTAAGAAAAGAATTATTGAGTCAAAGGGTTTGGACGTTTTGGAAAATTCCCGGCATAAGTTTCCAAATTGCTCAAAGCTGCCTGGACATGTACCTCTGTCAGGAGAAGCTGAGAGCACAGTCTTCTCTCACTGTACCCTAGCAGCCCTGTGTTACCATTCTACAACTCTCTGCCAATTCTTAAATGCTGCATGTTGTTGTAACTTTCCCCTCCTCTCTTTTCCCAGTTGAGCGTTTCTGTTTCTTATCATTAGATGTTAACATGAAGTCAGAGGCTGTAGAGCTGCTGGCGCCACTACAACGTCTGTCACCAGGCAGGACACTGGACAGACAGGTGGGAGGAAACGAACACTCCCGGCATTCTGCCTGTGACCTGGCTGCCTCTGCCCTTTGGCAAGGCACTTGACCTCTCCAGACTCACTCCTGCACACACCTCAGATGGTTACTATCAGAATTAAGGAAGTGCTCAGCAGCACCATACACAGAGTGGCCGTGCATACGTGCTAAAGGAATGCTTCACTGAGAACTAAGGCAGGAGAAATATTTTGTGGATGAGAAACTTAAGCTTAGAGAGAAGATGAGTTGTATCAGGCAGACAGTTGTTAAATAGTAAAGGTGGGCTTCAGTCAGTCAACAGATAGGAAGTACCTTCTGTGTACAGGGAATTTTTTTTTTTTTTTTTTTTAGAGAAAGAGTCTTATTTTGTCGCCCTCGGCAGAGTGCCATGGCGTCACAGCTCATAGCAAACTCCAGCTCTTGGGTTTAGGCAATTCTCTTGCCTCAGTCTCCTGAGTAGCTGGGACTACAGGCACTCGCCACAACACCCAGCTATTTTTTGTTGCAGCTTGGCTGGGGCTGGGTTTGAACCCACCTCCCTTGGTATATGGGTCCGGCACCCTACTCACTGAGCCACCGGCACCGCCCTACTTCCTTTTTTATATGGTAAAAAAAGCAACTCATATTTACTATATATAGAGTAGGGAACTGTGGTTCATGTACATGCACATTCGTAAATTATCTACTTTTATTTCCATATAAATCCCATGAAATGACTTTCTTATTTATTTATTTTTTTTTGGAGACAGAGCCTCAAGCTGTCCCCCTGGGTAGAGTGCTGTGACATCCCAGCTCACGGCAACTTCCAACTCCTGGGCTCAAGCGAGTCTCCTGCCTCAGCCTCCCAAGTAGCTGGGACCACAGGCGCCCGCCACAACGCCCGGCTATTTTTTTTTAGTTGTAGCTGTCATTGTTTGGCAGCCCAGGCTGGATTCGAACCCGCCACCTTAGGTGTATGTGGCTGGCACTTTAGCCACTTGAGCCACAGGTGCTGAGCCAAAATGACTTGCTTATTATGCACAATTCCCTAATGGGATATTTTCCTAAAGACAGGGTTTTGATTTTGAAATGATGTTCTGTGAATGGAAAGACACAGTCAACCTTTTTACTTTTCTTTTTTTGTGAGACCCGAGTCCCACTGTGTTGTCCCAGGCATGAGTGCCGTGATGTCACAGCTCACAGTAACCTCAAACTCCTGGGTTTAAGCAATCCCCTAGCCTTCGCCTCCTGAGTAGCTGGGACTATAGGCATCTGCCACAACACCTGGCTATTTTTCTATTTTTAGTAGAGATGGGGTTTCACTCTTGCTCAAGCTGGTCTCAAACTCCTGAGCTCAAGTGATTCTCCTGCATTGGTTTCCCAGACTGCTGGGATTACAGGTGTGAGCCACCACACCCAGCCAAAGTGCGAATTTCTTAAGTAAAAAGCTCAACACGTTTTTATACATAGTACATGTACATGATCATAAAACACACTGCTCAGATGAAGACAACAGAACAGGTACCCAGCAAGTTCCTACGTGCCCTCACCAGCTGGTACCTGTCTTCCCAGAGGACCATGTGCTGACTTACAGGACCACAGACGACTCCTGCCTGTCTCTGAACTTGACATAAATTGGACTTTATATAAAATATAAACTCTCCTGTGTCTGGCATCATTTGTGATCATTAAGGAAGATTCGTTTGTTGATTGTGTATAGTTACACAAGGTCAGACAATTAAATCCAAGAACTCATCCTAGCACTGCCGAATATTAATATGGTTACCAGACGGCCAAGGGGAGTACCTGGAAGGTGACCACAGTAATATTCAGCAGTAAGTATGCAGCATTTTCTTTTTTTTTTTTTCTTTTTGAGACGGAGCCTCAAGCTATCCCCCTGGGTAGAGTGCTATGGCATCACAGCTCATAGCAACCTCCAACTCCTGGGTTCAAGCGAGTCTCTTGCCTCTGCCTCCCAAGCAGCTGGGACCACAG
>CAUYQV010154639.1:0-11938 GCA_963574575.1 Galagoides demidoff | reverse complement strand
TTTTTTTTTTTTTTTGAGATGGAGCCTCAAGCTATCCCCCTGGGTAGAGTGCCATGGCATCACAGCTCATAGCAACCTCCAACTCCTGGGCTCAAGCGAGTCTCCTGTCTCCGCCTCCCGAGTAGCTGGGACCACAGGCGCCGGCCACAACACCCGGCCATTTTTTGGTTGCAGCCATCATTGTTGTTTGGTGGGCCCGGGCTGGGGATTCAAACTCGCCACCTTAGGTGTATGTGGCTGGCTCCTTAGCCGCTTGAGCCACAGGCGCCGAGCCACAACACTCACATATTGCAGGTATATGAAGGCTTGAATACAGGGAGTTTCTGACCAACTTTCCTCCCTTCTACAAAAAAGATCTATTTGTAGGATAGTATTTGAGTTGAGATTCCTGTACTTGACAAGGCCTGGTGGCTCATCCTAGCACTTTGGGAGGCCGAGGCAGGTGGATTACCTGAGCTCAGGAAGGGGAGATGAGCCTGAGCAAGAATGAGACCCTGTCTCTACTAGAAACAGAAAAAAATCTAGCTGAGCATTGTGGCGGGCACCTGTGCTCCAAGCTATTTGGAAGGCTGAGGCAGGAGGATCGCTTGAGCCCAAGAATTTGAGGTTACTGTGAGATATGACACCATGGCACTCTACCCAGGGTGACAGAGAGCTCTTATCTCAATAAAAAATAAAAAGACTCCCATTTTCAGCTAGGATTCTCTGCTTGACAGTAGGTATTGGGGCCAGGCTGTGTTGCAGAAAAGCACTAATTTCATTTTGCAGAGGCTATAGAGTCCAAAGGGTCTTTCAGGTTTTTTTGTTGTTGTTGTTGTTGTTGTTTGTTTTTTTAAGCAGAGTCTCATTTTGTCACCCTTGATATAGAGTGCTATGTCATCATAGCTCACAGCAACTTCAGACTCTTAGGCTCAAGCAATTCTCTTGCCTCAGCCTCCTGAGTAGCTGAGACTACAGGCACCTGCCACAACGCCTGGCTATTTTTAAAGACAGGGGTCTCGCTCTTGCTCAGGCTGATCTTAAACCCATGAGCTCAGGCAATTCACCTGCCTCAACCTCCCAGAGTGCTAAGATTATAGACGTGAGTCACCGCACGCAGGCCCAGTCTTTCAGTTTTTAAACGGACATCCCAGGGTATAACTGGTGGAGACTGAGGTTTCCTGTCCCATTGTCTCTGTGAGAAGAGAACAGAATATACCAAGAGTAGTTTAACTATAAAGTAGGAGGTACTGCCTAGAGTCCCAGAACTTAGGCCTCCAGCCCATTCCCTTAGACCCTCCTTGGGAGGGTAGATAAGGAAAAAGAGAGGCTGATTTGGAGGTGTGAGCAGCCTCACCACCAAGCTTTAGCACACCTCAGTCCAGGAATGAGGGTCCCTAGGAGTCCCTGTGTTCAGCAGGTTTGGCTCAGAGCTTGCTTAGTTAGGCTGTGCCCAACACCTATTCCAACTCCCCAGTGAACCAGGCATCCCTGGTCTCAGTGAGTCAGCTGCCATCCATTCAGATTTCCCTCTCCTGGGTGGAACCTCACTGTGGGAACACTACATCCTATCCCCATGGTTGGAGACCTCCCCTGGCTCAGGAGACCCAGTGAAAACTCCCCCTGCCCCCACCATGACGATGTAGCAGATGAAATGACAGGGGTTTATCTACCCTGTTCTCTTTGTCTGAAATAGCATGACACGTCATGGGTCGCCCTGGGTAGGGTGCTGTGGTGTCACACCTCACAGCACCCTCCAACTACTGGGCTTATACAATTCTCTTGCCTCAGCCTCCCAAGTAGCTGGGACTACAGGTGCCCGCCACAACACTCGGCTATTTTTTGATTGTAGTTGTCATTGTTGTTGGCAGGCCCGGGCTGGATTCGAACCCGCCAGTTCCAGTGTATGTGGCTGGTACCTTAGCCGCTTGAGCTACAGGCGCCAAGCCGAAAAACTACGTTCTAATAGGAAAGAGAAAGACAGGAGAGAGAACACTTATTTACCACAGGGACCACACTGGAGTCAGGAAGGTTTCCAGCCAAGTATCTCCTCACCTGCTCCATTACTTTCTCAGCCCAAAGACAAATCACTCTCCACAGAGAGCAGGCAGGAAGCCCATCAAATGAGGGTGAGGGGAGTCCTATAACACCTGGACTGGCAAGTAGAAGGACCTGATGTCGTAACAAAAAGAACAAGAACTGTGGGTTTTGTGTCATATTTGTACAACTCACCACATCTCATCAGACTTGAGAAAGCAAGTGGATGATGATGTGACAAGGCAACTTCCAATAAACACCAAATAAAACAAAAAACAAAAAAGGATCAGCTGTGCATGTGCATGACAACCTGAGTGTCTTTTCCCTGGGCCTATCTCCCCAGTGTCTATGATGGAAAGTGGGGCCTTGGTTCTGCTCATCTGGGGTCTCCACATATTTTCCCTTCCCTGCCAAGTCTGTCCCAGGGCCCCTGGTGGAAAGTCCAAAGTCTCTGATGGTGCCCAACACTGGCTGATTCCATTGCAGGGGCTTCTGCTGCCAATCACAATGGGAACCTGGGGTGTCACCTGTCCCTGCCCTGGATTCATTAAGTGGGAGGGGCTGCTTAGAGTCCCAGCACTTGGCCCCCAGCCCATTCTCTTAGACCCCCCTGGGAGGTTAGATAAGGAAAAGGAGAGGCTGATTTGGAGGTGTGAGCAGCCTGACCACCACGCTTTAGCAAACTCCAGCCCAGGAATGAGCTCTTCTTCTGATGGCTATCCCAGTCCTGTCCCTCTGCCTGCTGAGGACTGGGACTCCTAAGACCCTGAGGTTCCCAGAGGAGGTTGGCAGCCATTTCCTGAACACCCGGACACTCAACAACAATGATCTTACCAAATCTCAGCAGCTATAGCTGCCTCATCTCACCTCTGGGAAAACTGAGGCAGGCTTCAGTGAACTGCTTAGTAACCATGGTACCCCTGCACTGGGCAGAGGACTGCATGTGAACCAGGCTCTCTGCTAGGTGAACCAGAACACTCGGCACTGCAGGAAGATGTATAATGCTACATGCTGAGGGATTGCATTTTTGCCAATCAGGTTTCTCTTTCTATGTGCAAAGAAAAATGACTATAAGAAAAACACCTTACAGTATGGACAGGGACTTTCTTTTTTTCCTTTTTTTTTTTTTTTTTTTTTTTGAGACAGAGTCTCACTTTGTCACCCTCAGTAAAGTGCTGTGGTGTCACAGCTCACAGGCTCACAGCAACCTTTAGCTCTTGGGCTTAGGCTATTCTCTTGCCTCAGCCTCCCAAGTAGCTGGGACTACAGCTGCAACACCTGGCTATTTGTGGTGTTGTGGCTGGTCTTCACCTTCTGAGCTCAGGTAATCCACCTGCCTCAGCCTCCCAAGTAGCTGGGACTACAGCCACAACACCTGGCTATTTTTTTTTGTAGTTTGGCCGGGCTGGGTTTGAACCCACCACCCTTGGTATATGGGACCGGTGCCCTACTCACTGAGCCAAAGGTGCCAACAGGGACTTTCTTTAGGGGAGAGAAACCCATGGGGAGCTCAGGCCCTGCCCTCTTACCAGCCATCTGTGGCTGACACCCCAGCAAGCCCTTGTCTACCTGCCTGGCAGCCACTACTTTTCACCCATAAAGAGTCCAAGCCTCAGTGGGTTGGTGGCCCCCAGGGTGAAACAGGTCCCAAGTGGGAGTAAAGAGGGCTGAGCTGCATGAGGGCAGGCAGGGGGTGAGCACAGGCCCACCCTCAGTGTGCCCAGGCCACTCCTACCCAGGATGAGTCCTCCACAAGCCTCAGGTCATCACCACTCTTCCCACTGGATGCTTCTGCCTGTGCATGCAGAATCCCTAGGGCCAAGCATACCACAGGTGCCTAATCCATGTCTCTGAATATTTAACTGGGTGGTTCCCTCAAGACTCCAGGAGCCTGGGAGGTGTCCTGTCTTGCCCACATAGGGCTGCAGCCAGGGAAAACTAGGCCCATGGTGTCTTGCTATAGTTGAGGGGCTCCCCTGACTCACAGCCTCAGCCAGGTGGCGGGTGCTTGGTGCCCTCTCGTGGCACTGCCGGGAAGGGCCAGCCCATAGCCCCTTACCCCAACCTCCAGGCTGGAGCTAAAGGACCCTGAGCTAGCTTCAGCCCCTCCCCTGAGGATTGAGTGGCAGTTCCCAAGGGTTGTGGAGGAGCACAGGAGGCAGTGAGTGGTCTTACACAGTGGCCCACAACTGTGATCCCACACTCTTCTTTTCCCTGGGGAGCACCCAGTGGCCATAGGCACCAGCAAACAAATCAGGCCAGGGAGAGGGCTGCAATCCAGATCCTCAGACTGAGACATCCTAATTCAATTCCCTTATTTCAGAGCCGTCCCTAACTGGTGGCTGAAGAGTTAAGTGTTTTTTCAGCTAAAGTGCTGGATTTCTTCATAACATTGAAAAATGCAGATTTCTCATCTGATCACAGATTTCTGCCTTTTCTGGGAACTGCTGCTCCCTGAGACCCCTGCTGCCTTCTGAGGTGAAGATACCACCCACCCAAGACTCTCATCCAGACCAGTAGTCTGTGTGGGCCCAAGTGTCTGGTGAGGGCCACCATCTGTTCCGTTCTCTGCTGCCTTCACCTTCTGATTTCTGCTCCTCCAAATTCTCCTCAGCCCTAGGACCCCTGTCTATGCCCATCCAGCTTGCTATAGCTGTCAGGGTACACGTTGAGCTGGGCGGGCAGATGGCAAGTGACCCCTCCACCAAGACTGTCTCTTCTTGGCTAGAACCAAATTCTGGGACCAGTCTTTGAGCTCTGGGGCTCAGAAGGCTCAAGAATGGGAGATTGGTGCACATGTGGACCCCCTGGAGCCCACGCAGGCTGTGTTGCATTCCTCCTGTCGAATCCCTGCTGTGGTGGACTATATGGACTTTGGCAGGTAGACCTGAGCATCCTGCACACCCCACTGGGCAGCAATGAGGGACCAGCACGTGGTCTCTCTTCTCTCAGGGCCCCTATCCCACACCACACCACACCCTGAGAATTGAGCTCCAAGCCAGCTGTCAGTCTCACGTTCTGCCCAGCCTGTGCCCCAACACTCTCTGAGGATCTCCATCCCCTGTATGGTCCCAGTGGACCTGTCCTGACCCAAAAGTCCTGGCACCAGCACACCCTGAGGCCCTGCTGTAGCCAAGGGTGGACACAGCTCTTTTGGGAAACCCAAACCCACCCAGGCACAGACAGAAGCCAGGAGAGGACAAAGCGGATCAGTCTTTATTATTGATGGGGTAGGCAGAAGAAAGGGGTTCTCACTGAGCCCTGATGCTGTGGAGAGGGAGATGCCTGCTGTGGGCTGAGCTGGGAGTAGCTTCTGCAGTTTTGGGAGCCCTGGCTAGAGCACTGGGTTCCTGGCAAACCTCCCTTAAGTTGCCCAGACAGCTCTGACACTGGACACACAGGCATGGAAGGGGACTTGGAGGGGGTCACTTGGGAGCTGTGAAGGGGTCACCCTGAGTGCAGGCAAGTGAGTTCTATGCAGCCCTAAGTCAGAGCCACCCCTGAGCCTCTCTCAAGTCAAATATAGACCTATAGCCTTCAGAAAATAGAAGAGCAGGGTACAACCAGACAGCAACAGCTTCAGATAGGTAGGACAGGGACACCTCACATGACCTGTGACCTTCCACAAAGAGCAGAGGACTTGGCACTGACTTGGGCCAATGGAGAGAGATACCCCCACCCCCACTGTGACTCAGACCTAGTGGCTAAAGGATGGCCAAAAGGCTTAAAAGACCACAGCAACTCCCTGGGGCTCTCACGAAAGATTTAAAAAGGAAAAACAAAACCCTAAGGAATAGAATTCTATATGCAGAAAACCCTAGTTTAGTTTAAAAAAAAAAAAAGAAAGAAAAAATAGTATATGATTTGAATTTACAATTGGCTTGCTTTCAGGATTTTCTTTAAGAGGTAAGAAAACTGGGAACTTTGCAAACACTGGGAATGAACTTCCGGCAAAAGAGGCAAAACTGCAGATAGGATGTGACTTGGGGGCAGGGGAAGGGTGCTCAGAAGATGGGATTGAAGGTCAGTGTAGGGTTGTGGCCTCTGGGGGCAGCCCGCAGAAGGAACAGGGGCAGTGCCCTGAACCTCATTCAGGTGGAGTTCCTCTGGCGGATGTTCTTGTCCTTATCGTTCACGTGCTGCCCACTGCTCTTCCTGGGGGTATGAGGGGCAGGGGTTCAGTGCTCAGGAGGCCATGGCAATTCTGTGCCTAGGTGCCAACCACACACCCAGCACCCTCAAGTCCACCCAGCTTGCCCCTGTGGACTAGTGAACACCAAAGGCCCAGGGAAGTTTCGAGGCCTGGCCTTTGTATTTTAAAGGCCTCAAGAGCAGTGGGCAGTTCCTTGAACCCCTGACACCCCCAAGAGGGACTTACAGGGGTGCAGAGCCCGCGTCGTCATCTGGAGACCAACAGCCAGCATGGAAGAAAAGAGGACAGACCATCAGCACTGTCCCTGGACAAGACCCCATGCTGGGGGCATCTATTATGCTGGTCCTGCCTCAGTTTCCCTGAAGGAGAGGCTTGGTGGAACTGATCAACCCTGCCCTACATAGATCTTCTAAGGCTGAACTATGTAGGAGAAGCCAGCCTCCCAGTGGGGTGTACCCTAGAATGAGCTGTCTGGAGCCACAGCCTCAAAGCCCTTGTCCCTGCCTGGCCAGCATTTAAGGAACAGCGACCACAGGCCACATGCCTGGTTCATGCAGGTGTGGAGCTGGGCCCCAGGGCCAGCCAGGGGCCAGAGCTGCTACCATGGGAGAGAGGAGAGGGAGAACCACAGCTCCCCCGCACCTCTGGGCTCAGGCCCCAGCAGCTAAAGGTGGCACTTACCATGGAGAACACCAGCTTGCAGCCAAGTGAGGGTGGGGGAGAAACGGGACAGGTGAGGCTGTGGGCAACAGGCCCCCCAGCCTGCTCACCTAGGGTGGGTTCTGAGAACCACTGGGACTCAGTCCCATACCCCCAGAGGCCACAACCCCATACTGACTCTCAATCCCATCCTTTCCCCCTTGGGGCTTCTTGGTCCTGAGGTCCTGGCCTTGTTGCCAGAGCCACCCCAAGAAAAGGTTGTGTGGCAGCTCACCGTCCAGAATCTCTTCAGGCTTCCGGCGTTTCTCATAGATGAAGATGATGGTAACCAGCACCAGCACCTCTGCCACAATGCCCAGGAAGGGCCAGAGGGCAGCAAGACGGCTGCGGACACGCAGTGTGATCTCAGCGTGGTCGGAGCCTACAGAGCTGCTGCCGTTGCACACATACTTGCCAGGGTCAGAGTTCATGTCCAGGTTGATGATGCGCAACTCTGTCTTGGCCTCAAGGGAGCTCACAAAGAACCTGCTCTGGGAGCCATTCACGATGACCTGGAGGGGGGGAGAGATTGTCTACAACTGGAGAGTGGAGCCTGTGCCCCCAGCTGTGGGCCTCCCCCACCTAGTCCCTGAAGAGTGGAGCCTATGGCCCCCCACTGCCAGCTGTGGGCCTAACCTGGTCTTCAGAGTCAGTTGTCTTGTGCCAGACCCAGTCAGTGACCGCAGGGAAGGAGTCTGACTTGCAGACCAGTGTGACTGTCTCCCCCTCATTGGCATGCTCTGACTTCTTCACCGCTTTAACACTGGGGGGCCCTAAGGGTAAACCAAACAAGGGAGTCTAGAACCATAGGACTGCAGGCAGTGCCTCTTCTGCTCCCAGCAGCAGAGGGGCTGGTCTCCTGGGCCCTTCTCTGCCCTCCAGCATGCCCTGGCTCCGGCTATGTGCTAGGCCCACCTGTACCCTGGCCTATAGGACTTACCTCTCAGTGGAATGTTGGCCCTGCCTGCAGGCTCAGGGAGGAAGACACATGAGTACTCTCCTGAGCGGTCATCGGGGTCCACGCTACAAGAAGAGCAGGTGGTGAGCTGAGCTGAGTGAGCCCATAGTATAGGGCAGTCTCTCCTCACAGAATTCACCTAGGGTTCTCTAGGGCTCCAACCACAGCACAGGGGAAAAAGCAGACTGTCCCAAGCTCAATTCAAATCTTGACAGAACCAATAGACCCTGTGAGTGCAAGGGCCCCTCAAAGCACTGAGCAATATCATGTCTCTGGCCTACCCCTCTGCACCCCTCACCCTGTGAACCATCTTCTCAGTGAGACCAGAAACAAAAAAGGCTCGGTGCTCCACAGCCAGCCTAAGCTCCAATTAGCTAGGACAAGACTTTGATGATTATAGTGTCTGGGGTCTGAGCTTCTCTGTGTCAGAAACACAGCAATTGGGTCAGGTGTGTGGTTCATGCCTGTAATCCTAGCACTCTGGGAGGCCAAGGTGGGTGAATTGCCCTGAGCTCACAGGTTCGAGACCAGCCTGAGCAAGAGGGAGATCCCTGTCTCTAAGGATAGCTGGGCGATGTGGTGGGCACCTATAGTCCCAACTACTTGGGAAGCTAAGGCAAGACAATCACCTGAGCTCAAGAGTTTGAAGTTGCTTTGAGCTATGATGTCATGGCATGCTACTGAGGGTGACAAAGTGAGACTCCGTCTCCAAACAAACAAACAAACAAACAAAAAACAAAGCTGCTGAGGCCCCCACGTGTGCGTGGGACCCCAATAAATTGGGCCACAGGCTCCAGGTCAGGGCTTGGTGAAGCCTAGGCAGCTTCCAGTTGGTTGGGAGTCTGTGTAAAGCTGATTTCTAACTCTGCCTGAATCAAGTCCTGTAACCAGACACTGCTGGTCAGAACATGCACCCAGTGGGCACCCAGTAGTTCCTGGGGCAGCACCCCCTGCCCACCTTCCCAGATCACTCACTAGTACTCCATCTTCAGGCCGGGGTTTGAGTCCTCCTTCACAACCTGGCCGGCCTTCACCCAGCGGTGGCCAGTGATCTCCGTAGCGCTCTCATTCAAGGCGCAGGTGAGGCGTGTCTTGGGGCCCATTTCATCTATGAAAATGGAGACTGCACCAGCTGCAGACCCCACCAGCTAAGGTCAGGCCCAGGAGGAGAGGGAGGACCATATCTCCCCCGTACCTCTACCCACTCCTCCTGGAACACCCTGAGGACTGAGGCCCACCTGGAGAGCTTCTGATCGGTTCCCCCTGAAAAGGGAAGCTGCAATCCTTTCAACAAGTCCCTTCAGGAAGGGGCCCTATGCTGACAAAGTAGGCAGGCCTTGGTCTAAAGCCATGCTGCTGGACCAGTGCCTAGTGTTTCTGCCCAGCATATGTCTAACTGACTTGGACCTAGGTGTGGGAACAGACAAACCCCACCCTAAATCCTTGAACAGAGATCAAGGCATCCACCTGCTGGAGGCAACCCCATAGCACCCCAGAAATTCCTTTCTAAAAAATATTGTACCACCTAGGCAGTGTGTCCTCATTTAGTGGCCTTTTACATTCTTTCCCTAGAGGGACACGTGACCCCCTTAAGGGGGTTCCCCATTTCCGAGGCAGCATGAGCTTCTCAGAGAACCCCCAACAGCCCAGGGAGCTGCCAGGTTCTCTCACCAGTTCCCAACCAGCGCAGACCTCTTGGTTAGTTTTCCACGTTCCCTTTAGAAATCCAAACTTGAAAATAATTTTCATTTAGAATTAGACATTGAGAAACACACAGAAGGCTCTAGAGAGCTGTGAGCCTGGGCTAAGCTGGCCCGGTGCAGGGGGGGGAGTGTTCCTCAGGCTTACAGTGTGGACCCCAGACCCACTGGACAAGCACACAGGGGTAGGGTGGGGCACAGGCCAGCGAGAGGGAGCTGGGCAGGCGCTCAGGGGAGCAGGAGCAGAGATGGACGACTGGATGAAGGATGAAGGACTTGATCGGACAAAGGGAACGGAACGGAACTCAACAGATCGGATCAAATGGAAAGGACTGAAGAGGAGGAAAGCAAAGGGCCTACCTGCTAAAGGACAGAACCACATTGATGCCGAGACACTGAACTCACCCACGTCCAGACCCAAGGCCCTCTGTCCAGGCAGAGGGGTCCCCAATGGGGGGAAGAGTGGGAGGGAGAGTTGGGCAGGAGAATGTCTAGGTTCTATTGAGCAGGAGCCTGGAGGTGAGTGACACAAGAGGAAAACTGAGGGAGGTGGTGAGGGAGGTGCCCACCACTCACGTTCAAGGACCAGTACAATCGCCTGGGCTCGGACCCACTTGACCCTAGGTGGCCGGGTCAGGTGGTTGCGGTCCGGGTCGTTGCTGGCCCGGCACTCATAGGTGCCTGCATCCTTTGCAGAGAGCTTGTGGATGGAGATGGTGCTGGCTGCATGCTGGCGATAGGTGGTGTGGATGTGGACGCGGTCGAGCCAGGCGCCGTCCCACAGCTGGGAGCAGGTATCGTTGGGACCATTCCCTTCAAACCACCACTGGATCTCAGGGATGGGATTGCCCACAGCCTCACAGTGCAGCTCCACACTGCTCCCTGCCCACCTCTCCTGGGACAGGGGCGACCTTACAAAGCCAGCTAGAGGGGAAAGGGTTAGTGCCCTTGTCAATGCCCTAGAGAAAAGACAGAGTGCCCCCAGGGGAAGGATTCCCCACAGGATTCCCAGCTCAGGCCTGGCTGGTGAGCTGGTTTCCTTCAGCATGTGGGAGGGTGGCAGTGTTGAGGTCAGTAAGAGGGGCAGGATATAAGAAGGCCATGTGATCAGTTTTAGGGCAGCTAAGACCAAATGGGTGGCTCCAGGCAATAATTGGTGTCCCCCCAGAACCCCAGATATTCTGTGGCCACAGTGACTTTTGACAGCACAAGTATAAAACCACATACGGTTTCATAATAGGTGAAAGTGGGCAGAATAATCAGAGGTTGTAACCTCCACCCAAGGGCTGCCCAGAACTGCCACTGGAAGCCCTGGCTTGGACAGTCATCCTAATGTCTGGAATGCAGACCCTGAGGGCAATGTCCTCTGACTTCTGCCTGATTCCCCACCCAGGAAAAACACCAACAGCACAGAGTCCTGCATGTGCAACTTTTTCTGTCCACACCAGAGACTGGTCAGTCCTTAAGAAACTATAACCTTAAGAAACTATAACAAAGAGGCAGGACAGCCTTCATCCAGGAGACCTTACAGCACTGTTGTGAGAACCACCCATGAGTAGGAAATTTGTCTCCTCAGGAAGTTTCAGAGGCCAGTGACCTGGCCCCTATGCAGAAGAGGGAGCTGGGCCAGGCGGGGCCCTCACTCTGGCCACCTGCTGGTTCTTTCCTTGAATGGAACAGAAGGTCTCAGAATCCCAAATTCCAGGCCTGGAATAGCCAGGCCCAGAGGAGGTACAGGAAACAGATGCTCCTCTTTCCCAGCCTGGACTTTACAGCGCCCCTCCCCTCAAATGAGCCTCCTGAGGGCAGGTGCTGTGGACATTGCTACAACCCCTGTATGTGAGGATGTAGGTCTGTACACACACCTGTGCAGCATACATGTGTGCATATGCAGCACACACATACTCATGGCCACATAGCAGAGCACAGGTCATAGGTCACCCCCCCCAAACCTGGGGACATTCACATTAACCACCTCAGGTGGCCCAGAGGACCAAGGGCTGGAGGCAGACGCCACTAATGGTTTTCAGCAGTACCACATTCACCAAGGAGTTGCCCCTGTTAACCTACATTCCTTGGGAGTCAGTTATTTCCCAGTTTGCAAAACCAGGAGCTACCTGCAGAGCTGTGAGCAGTGAGTCAGGGCAGGAAGTGAAGTCCCAGCAGGCTGGCGGCAAGCTCCTTCCTGCTCTGCTGTAGCCCTTCTCCCTGGGCCTAGGTAGCTGACTGCCCCATCCTTGAGCCTCAGGACTACAACTGGATCCAGCACCCTCTTTTTTTTTTTTTGAGACAGAGCCTCAAGCTATCCCCCTGGGTAGAGTGCCATGGCATCACAGCTCATAGCAACCTCCAACTCCTGGGCTCAAGTGAGTCTCCTGCCTCCGCCTCCCAAGTAGCTGGGACCACAGGCGC
>CAUYQV010154638.1:0-29011 GCA_963574575.1 Galagoides demidoff | reverse complement strand
TGTTGATACAATGATTAACCAAATGACATGAAAGTTATGTTAACCAGCTTGATGAAGGTGTTTCAAATTGTATATGAAACAGCACAATGTACCCCATGTTTGCATCAATGTATACAGAAATCAATTAATAAAAAAAAATATCATTCACATATCAAAAAAAAAAACATTGATGGGGTCTTGTTACTTTGCCACTTACAACCTGTCCATGGCTCCCTGCTGCTTTTAGTATAAAACCCAAGCTCCCTATTCTGATCCACTGCAGACGGCACTCTCTCAGGTCTGCCAGCATCTCTAGGTTCCTCACCAGCCTTCCTTCTGCAGCTGTTCCTCAAACACAGCAACATGCTCCTGCCTCAGGGCCTTTGCATGTGCTGTTGCTGCCTAGAACATTCCCTGCCAGGTCAATAATGGGCACCATACCTATTTTTCCTTCAAGTCCTGGCTTAGATGCCATCTCCTTAGGGAGGCCCTCCCTGATCACCCATCTAGAACAGCCCCCTCCTCCCACCTTGTTTCTTGCTTTCTCGTCCCTCTGTTTCTCCCAAGCCTGGCACTCATCACCAAGTGCAATCATCTTATTGGTTCACTTGTTCCATGGTTATGGCCTCCCCGATCAGAACATACACTTGAGGAGGACCAAGGTCCTCTGTGTCCATCTACCACCTGTCTCTTCAGAGCCTGACCAGGACCAGGCACACCCCAGGTGCTTAGAAATGACCAGCTGCATGAAAAAATAGTGTGCCAGTCCTGGTGGGCACAAGAGAAAGCTGAGGGTGGGAGGGTCAGGCATAGTCAGGAGGTGTACCCTGCACGTGCAGCGTGGCCGTGCCCTGGTCCATGGCAAACATGTTGGAGCCGGTGCACACGTAGGTGCCGGCGTCACTGGGCTGCACGTTGCGGATGGTCAGGATGCCATTGAAATCCATGGCTCGGGCTGGCAGTTTCCCATTGTGTAGGCGGGTCCACACCAGAGTGTAGGCTGGAGACTGCAGGGCAAAGGGGAGCGGTGGGGGGTCATGGGTGGACTCAGATCCCAGAAGACAGGCCCACCCCCACCCCTACTCTCTGCCCTGCACACCTTGCTCTTGGCTGTGCAGATGAAGGTGACGTCAGCCCCAGGACGCACACTCTGGCTCCGCTGCTCCTCCACAGTCACTGTGATGGGCTTGCTTGGAGCCTCTGTGTGGGAAAGGCCCCACCATGGTGAGCTGGCACCAGCTGGAGCCCTGTCCTGTGGTCACATTCTCTTTCCCAGTCACCCCTTCTGGGTATCACTTCCTGCCTAGTCCAGCTCAGCTGCCCATCCGTTGCTGTCACTTTGCTCCCTCATGCTGGTTGGACCCAACCATCCCTGTTCTCCCTGCTGGCACACGCAGCCCGCGGGATGTGGTTGGGGAACATCGCGCTACACGTCCACTTGGCTCCAGCTCACAATCACAGACCACAAACGAGCTCCTAACACTTCACACTTAGCTCCAACTGGCTTTCTCCGTCTGGTTTGAGTTTCTATCCTCCTAAATAACTATTTCACACCTCCTCCCACCTCCTCCTACCTCCCCAGACACTTTCATAGCTAATGGCTTCAACTCACACTTGGTAAGAAAGCTGGAGTTTTCCCATCTTCCCACCTCCCTCTGTCCCACCCCTGCACCTTCTGAATGTGGGACCCCCCTCCCCCCAGGACGTCTTCCTTTTCCCTCTCATGGGTTCATTTTGCTCCACAGACAAAAGGTCCCATTTCTGAAATTCCCCGTGGGGCCTCCTGGTCTCCCAGCCACTGCCCCATTTCTTGGCTTCCCCTTAGAGCCAAGACTCTTGCAAGAGTTGTCTATACCAGCTGCCTTCTCTTCTGTTCCCGGCTTCACTCCAATCTGGTTTCTATTTCTTGTCTCCCATGAAAAACATTCATGTCAAGGCATGACCTCTGAGGGTGAATTCTCTGCCCTCCTCTGACTGCCTGGTGGTGAGGCTGGCCATGTTCTCCTGGAAGCCCTCTCCCTCCTAACTCCCTCGATACTGCTCTCCCCCGCTGGCTACACCTCCCACTTGCTGGCTGCTTTTTCTCTCCAACTTGACATGGTCACGCTGGAGCTCCCTGGGGCTCTGTGCTGAGCCCTGTCCTCCAGCCATATTCTGCCTGGTGACTTCACCCTGCTGCAAAGCTTTAAACACCATCCCTGTGCCAACAGCTTCTAAATTCATTTCTCTGGCTGGGGCCTCTTTCCCAAGTTCAGACTCATATATTCAATTGCCTGCCTGATGGACCCACTAAGATATCTTTCCAAACACCTCAGACTTCAACTAGTCCAAGGCAAACTTGCGACTCCAGGGCAGGAGGAGTCCAGCGTGCATGTCTTTCACTGGCCCTCAGAGCTTTCTTGCTGTATTACGGTAGAAATTTGCCTGATAGCATACCTTTATTGGCTACCTTCCCTTCCTGTCTTACTTTACCTCCCTCAGCTACTTGCACACAGATCCTTGTTTCAGACTTCAGAGGGAGCCTGAATGAAGACACCCTCCCACTGGCACCTCCGCCATCTCTGTAAACAGCAGCCCATTTACCCAGTTGCCAGAACACAGTTCCCTGGGCACCATCCTTTTCCTTCTCCCCAACCACAATCAAGTCCTGCTGATTCTGCCTCTAAAACGGACCTTGAATCCATCACCTCTCCCCATCTCCATGGCCACTGCCCTTGTCCACACAACCACTATCCCCTCCCAGCAGGTGAAGGCACCATCTGCCTGGGGCTGCAGCAGTCCAGCCCAGGACAGACAGTCTAGGGACAGGGCAAGCAGGGACTTACCAGTGACCAGCAGCTCTGCCCGGCTGGTATTGACATGGTGGAGGTTGCGACAGGTGCAGATGTAGACCCCGGCATCTGAGGGCTGGACACTAGGGAAGTGGAGCTCAGAGCCTGGTGGAGAGGGGGTGGGAGCTTTTAGGGGCAAAACTATCCCATCTCTGATCTAGCCCCATATGCAAGGGGCTGAGACAGGTCCCTGCCTCCCCTCCCACTGCACTGACTCAAGGGGCTAAGGAGCCTGGGGCCATGAGTACCTTGATGTCGCTGCTGGGTGCTGCTGGGCAAGGGCCGCCCATCTTCACGAGACCAATAGAAGTAGTGGGGTGGGCTCCCACTGACCTGGCACCGCAGGGAGTGGGACCCACCTTGGGGTACTATGCTCCGGGCAGGATGGACCTGGACCACCAGTGAGGCCTGGTTTGCTGGGAACAGGAGAGGTCAGTTGGGCAAGAGGTCCCAGCATACAGCTTTGTCTCAGACATCTCTGCTCTCCCAGAGACTGGGATGTCCCATCATCAGCCCTATCCTCGGACCTAATATCCCCCAAACTCCCAGGCCCCCTGCCTTACCCATCACCCCGACCCTGGGCCATGGTCCCACTTACTCTGTGCCACGCACCGGCCCCCTTGCACATTGGGATTACCCACGTAACCTGGGGCACACCTGCAAGGGGGAACAAAGACCAGTTCTGTCAGGTTCCAAGGGTCCCAATGCCTCATGGTGGACTTGGGGACCCAGAAGCTTGATTGGCTATCCTGTGTGGGGTGATGAGGCTCAGAGCTCTGGAAGCACTTTGGGGACTAAAGAGGCCCTAACACAGAGCACTGGGGAGCAGAGAAAGGAGAATGTAAGGGAGTGGTTGGCTAATGGGGAGGTAGGGCCTTTATTCTCCAGGGAAACATTCACTTAGCAGTTGTTGGTATTGGAAATATAGCATTGAACATGATAAAGTCTCTGATCTCATGGAACTTACTAGTTGGGAACTCAATGTGGACACTATGTAAGATGAGAGGGAGGGAAGCATTATCAGGGCTGTGAGAGTTTAAGGAGGGGCACTGATTTGGCACTGAGAATCAAGAGGGCTTTGCAGGGCATGGGACTTCTGAGCAGCTTTATTACTTTGGAGCAGGCTATACTCTTTTTTCAGAGAACTGGTCTTGGTTGGTGAATGTATGTTTGCATGATTACTGTTTTCTCATCTTGTCCCCTATCATGGGTAGCAGGTGCCATAAGGGCTGGGAAAGAATGTGCTTTGTTCCCCACTTCATCTCCAACACCGCAGTAGATGCTGGATACAGATCTGCTGAATTAGTGAGTGAAGTTGAGTCTGGAAGGCTGAGTAGCAGTTAGCCAGGAAGGGAAGGTCTGGCTGCGAAGAATGTTCCACGCAGAAGAGACCGCACATACAAGAACACAAAGAATTTAAAAAACTCGGCTAGAGTACAAAGTTGGGTGTCAGAAGCAGGATGAGAACAGGGCACAGTAAAGATGGCTAAGGAGCTTGTGCTTGTCCCAAGAGCAATGCGGAGTCTTTAGAAGTTCTGGGTAGGGAAAGAACATAATCCTAGTAGAGATTTTTCTGAGCAACACCATTTAGAGTTCTCACCTAGGAGTCAACCATTTGTCAGCCTCCCTTCCCTCCTCCTGTTTGCAAACTTACTGCTCACAGTACTGGCCAGTGTAGCCGGGTTCGCAGGCTGTGCAGCGGTACCCACCAGCTCCCAGGCTCTCACAGGTGCGGGAGAACCTGGAAGGGGTGGGGGTAGCAAAGGTCAAGTCATAGAAAACCAACTCCCCATCTTGTTCTTTCCATGTCTGCCCTGAGAGCCAGTGCAGTGCCCTCCATCCCCTGTGGGATTTTGTCCCGGGCCCTTGAACAAGGGCACCCACATGTTTTCTGGGTTGGTCAGTGGGCAGGCACAGGGCTGGCAGTCCTCAGGTGTCCCGGCTGTAGCATCTCCATAGTAGCCAGGAGCACACAGCTCACAGAACTCCCCGGCAGCGTTGTGCTGGCATTGCTGTGAGACACAAGGGTATCAGACAGCAGTCACATGTCAAAATTTACCAGAAATTTCAAGTTTGTAAACTTATCTCAAAGACCTCATCATGGAAGGGCACAAAGATTTCTTTATAAAGATATTCATCTCAGTGATGTTTATTAAAGTAAAACGCTAGAAACAAACCTAAACATCCATGAATAGGGAATTGGGTAAGTGAAAAGTACATTCATCCAAATAGCTATCAAAAAAGAAAAAAATGAGGTTGACAAAGACAGAGACTTTGCATCTTTTGTATTTATCTGGATGGATTTGGAGAATATTTTCCTAAGTATCTGGAGAATAGAAAAGCAAGCATCCCATGTACTCAGTACTACATTGAGACTAGTAGATCAACAACTATAGGCCTACACAAGAGAAAAACATAATTAAATTCAAGAAAAGAGAGGAGGGGGGTTGCTAAGTTCCCACCTAACATACCCATGTAGGGGTATATGGCACGCTTCTGAGGTGAAGGACGCTCCTACAACTGGGACTTTACCTTACAAATGCAAACCATGTAACCTAATCATATGGACCCTCATATTAATCTAAAATTAAAAAAATAAAGAAAAGGATGATGTTGATTCTATTTCTTCTATTTTTCTACCTAAATACCTATAATATCAAAGGAAAGTAAAGGCATATACCTGGATATTTGGGGGGGGGAGCTTCACCAGAAAAACACGTGTGGGTTATATATTCTCCTCCAAAGAGACCCATGTGTGTTGTATCAACAGAGTGTGTCTCTGCTCTGTGTTTAGTCTGTGACCCTGTCAACAAGCTGCCCCCAACCGTGTACCCTGGAGGGCTACACAAACAATACTCTGACAGGAGGAGGAGGGAGGTTTGATAGAGGGAGGGTGAATGGCGGGATCATACCTATGGAGCATATTGCAAGAGTACAAGTCAAATCTGTCAAGTGCAGAGCATAAATGTCTTAACACAATAATCACGTAGGTGAGGCAAAAGCTATGTTGATTGGTTTGATGTAAGCACGTCAGACTGTATACAAAAAATCAACACATTGTACCCCACATATGCATAAATGTATTCATGATCTATGTGTACATGACATCATAAAAAAAAAAAACAATACTCTGACAGGTCCAGGCATTAAAAAAATATACTAACGATATAGAAAGATGTTCAAGAACTAGTATGGGAAAAAAGCTGATTACCAAGCATGATGATAATTTGGAGAATGAGGAGTATATTACTAATATGTGTATGTATTTGCCCAGAAAAGTAGCAAGAGAGCTCACTCTAAAATTGACAGTCATTCCTTCAAGTTTTAGGATTACAGATAATTTTCCTTTCCTTTTGATTTCTCTCTGTAGTCTTTTGTCTCTACAGAGACTATGTGTCACTTTGGTGATAAAAAATAAGCAAAACCAGGCGGTACCCGTAGCTCAGTGGGTAGGACACCAGTCACATACACCCAGGCTGATGGGTTTGAACCTGGCCCAGGCCAGGTAAACAACGACAACTGCAACCAAAAAATAGCTGGGTGCTGTGGCAGGCGCCTGTAGTCCCAGCTACTTGGGAGGCTGAGGCAAGAGAATGGCTTAAGCCCAAGAGTTTGAGGTTGCTGTGAGCTGTGACACCGCGACACTCTACCGAGGGCGACATAATGAGACTCTGTCTCAAAAAAATTAATTAATTAATTAATTTTTTAAAAATGAGCAAAACCAAAGTTTTCTTTAGAGACAGAGTCTTACTCTGTCACCCAGGGTAGAGTGCCATGGCATCATAGCTCACAGCAACCTCAAATTCTTAGGCTCAAGTGATCTTCTTGCCTCAGCCTCCCAAGTACCTGGGACTACAGGTGTGCACTACCAGGCCCAGCTAGTTGTTTTCTATTTTTAGTAGAGATAGGGTCTCACTCTTGCTCAGGCTGATCTTGAACTCCTGAACTCAAGCAATCTACCCAACTCCACCTCCCAAAGTGCTAGGATTATAGGCATGAGCCACCACACCCAGCCTCAAAATTTTCTTTACAAAGAAGGCTATAACTCCATAGCTCTAGACACTCCACCATGCCTGGTGACCCCGTATGGTGATCTGATCTGCTGACCCAGATGCTTCGACTCACAGGGCATGCCCCATGCCCTTGCCCCTGGATCTAAGATTACTTTGCATGACTGTTTCCCCAGCCAGCCCCAGGCAAGATGCCCTCCCGCCCCAGCCTTGTTTGCAGCTCACCGAGCAGGCACCAGTCTCTGCATGGCACAGGTCTGAGTGGCCATTGCATTCGCACAGCTCACAGTGGCCAAGGTAGAGCCCACTCCCAGTGCGCGTGTAGCCGGGGGCACAGTCCTGGGGACAGAGAGGAAGGTTGAGCTTCAATCCCAACAGGTCCCATCCACAGTCAGCAGACCTAGAACCCCTCCTCTCCAGTGTTTCTGTGTGGTCTCCCTGTCTCTGGTGGGCACCCCAAGGACACAAGCTGGGTCTCAACCTCTGGGGCGCATAGCCCATGCTTGAGGGAGTACCATGCAGTGGTTAGGACACGCTAGGCTTTGCAGTCAATCAGACCTGGCTTCAGATTAGTTTTAGCCGCATGAGTGCCTTGGGCATGTCATCATCCCTCAGTGCCTCTATTTTTTAAAATCTATTAAGTAGGATAATTATACATATCTCAGGGCTGCTGGGAGGAACACACAGTATGATACAGGTACTGGGGGTCAATACACTTATGACCGCAATCATAGGCCATGGTGATGCCAATTGGTCAGCTTGCTGACCCTGCTGTGCCTGTGCAAAGGTGGCTCATCTGGCCACGTGCTCACCTGGCAGGACAAGCCAGCATAGCCTGGTGGGCAGCGGCACTCCTCCACCTCATGGGCCCGGGGTCCATCCGAGGGTCCAGGCTGGGCAACCTCCAGGCTGACGGCACTGATGCTGGCCGCCAGTGGCATGGAAGAGAATGTGGCCCGTACCAGGAGCTCATCCAGGTCAGCCAGTGCCATCAGAAGGTGCTCACGTGTGGCTGGCTGCCCATCAGGCCGGTGCCAGAATTCCTGGGGAGGGGGACGGCAAATACGGGGGTGGGGGGGCATTGGGTTTTCTGTGCTGCTCTTGTAGTGCCCCCTGCCCTTAGGCACTGACTGAAGGTGGTGAGGTGAGGGTGGGGAGTGAGAGGCAGGAGTGGTGGGCTCAAGGTCAGGCTCCAAATCGGGATGGAGGGCTGGGTAGCCTACATCAGACATGATGTGGCCAAGTCCCCCTCACCTCTCGGAAGATGATCTCGTAGCTCTTCCTCTGGGGACCCGGCACCGCTGGCTGGGAAGCCACCAACATGATGTTGTTGCCCTGGGGAGGCATCAGCAGGATTGGGAGGGGAACTGAGGGGCTCTTGGGGTGGCAGGCAGTCCCAGCTTCTCCTTGCTCAAGCAAACTCATGTGCCCCAAGGGAGTCAGATGCTCCTCCCAGCAGCTGGACCTCTGCTTGGGAAGTGTACACCCAGCAAGATGGGAGTGGGTGCCTAACACCCCAGCACCGGTGCTGAGCCAGCTGAGTGCTGGGCTGAAAAGCAAACGCTGAGGGTGCCCCTAGTTTCCATCTGCCCCTTTGCCCCCCCACCCCCACCTCAGCACAGAACCCGAATGCTCACTGTGATCTGGACATCGGGGTCAGAGAGTGGGCTGCCTTGAGGCCCTGCCATGTAGGAAAGAGTGTATCGCAGCTTCCCTCCATAGGCTGCCACCTGCAAAGAGTCAAGACCAGACCAGTCAAGACCACGCTGACGTGGGCCTCCCCTGGGCTGTGAGTGTTTGACCAGAAGGGTTGGGGCAGAGCCTCTCAAGACCATCATGCACTTGTGCTGTGCTCTTCCCTACCCTCAACCAAGAGGCCAGACTATGATTGCCCAGGAAACAGGACATCTCTCAGTTCTTCGGCAGCCTCAGCCATGTGATGATAACCCTGCGCAGCCTCTGTCCTGGTTTTTGGAGTTCCCCTTTCCCCATTGCCCAACAGTCCCAGCACACAAGCTCTAAGTTCCTTTCATTTACAGGAATTTCCCATAAAGCAGGGAAAGGTAGTGACAGTGATGCCACGGGAAGGTTGCAGAAAGTTCAAAAGTTCTTGGGCGGAGGGTGGCCTCTGGACACCTCGCCTCCTAGGCAGGTGGTTTTGTTTGCCCAGAATACAAGTCCTCCTTTCTGCAAAGCACAGCCTGATTTTCTTTAATGAATAACTCTTCCCCTAACAACCGCAATCAGCGTAACCCAATTCTTTGTACCCTCAATGAATTCCAAACAATAAAAAAAAAAAAAAGAATAACTCTTTCCCCCACATGCAAGCCATGTGGCTTGGGGGGCCCACCCCCCTACAGTGGAGACGTGAGCCAGGCGTGGCCAATCCAAGTAGCCCACCACTGCCCCCTCAGGAATGGACAAGTGACCCAGCACTTCTGCTCTTTCTCCTGGGACAGGGAAACTAGTCAGACGAGAAGCTGGAGATAAAGCCTAATGAGCCTTGGGTCTCCCTGCGTCTGACACCACACATCCTCCGACTCTGCTACTACATGAGCCAATAGGTTCTTTGTTGCAGACAAGCCAGCTGGACTTTGGTTTTCTGTTGCTCACGACTGAGGAGTCCTCACACTTGTCATGGGGGCTTTCACACAGGCAGCTGGAGCCCCAGCTCTGCCCCAAGGGATTTTCCCTTCCTCTGTCACCAGGGCAGATGTCCAGCTCAATACCACACTGGGCCAGGCCTACCCCATTTGTCCACTTGTGTGTTTGCTCTATTGGTATTTACCAAACACTCAATGACCACATGCCAGGCTCTGGGCTACGTGGACCCAGGGGATGTTTTCTACAAGCTCGGGGTGTGGTAAGGAATTCAGGCCTTAATGAAATAACCATGAAACAACTGGTTTCCTGTTTGCTTTGGATGCCAGCAAGTTCATAGCCATGTTTGGGACCAACTTTCTAGCAAGCTGTAGGCAGGCGCAGCACAGTGATGAAGGGGGCGGATGCCATAGTCTGAAAGACCCAGGTTCAAATTCCAGCTTCACAGCCTTGGACAAGGCATTGCATCTCTCTGAGTGCTACTTTCCCATGTGGAAATGGGAGTAAAAATCATAGCTACTGTGAAGGGTATCGGGAAGATTAAGTAACACAGCACATGTAAAGTAAAATGACGTACTCAGTACTGTGCCAAGTGCACGGTGCCGCCCACTGACTCTGCGTTGCTTCCACTCTGCCCTCGGCTTCAGCAGCTCTACCCTTCCCTCATCCCTGTGCCCTGACTGTCCCGCCTGCATCTCTGCATATTATTTTATCACATATCATGTGTATTTTGTTGTTGTCGAGACAGAGTCTCATGCTGTCACCCTGGGTAGGGTGCCATGGTGTCATAGCTCACAGCAACCTCAAACTTTTGGGCTCAAGCAAAAGTTGCCTCAGTCTCCCAAATAGGTGGAACTACAAGCACCTGACACAGCATGTGGCTATTTTTTTTTTTTTTAAGAGACAGAGTATTGCTCTTGCTCAGGCTGGTCTTAAACTCCTGAGGCCAAGCAATCTACCAGCCTCAGTCTTTGGGCTGGCATTACAGGCGTGAGCCACCCCGACCTTCATGGGTATTCTTAAGAGGCACTCTCAATTGTTTTGGGAACAAAATGGAGGCAGACTAATACTCATACTAATGCCGATGCTGCAGCTGCTGACATGTGACAGGAGTGACAGTTAGATATCTGGGGAGCTGGGGAGGCCAGGGCCTCTTCTGCCTGCATGGGACACAGCACACAGGAAGCCTTAGGGGAAGCCTGTTGAAGGAACAAGTGTAGCACCAAGAACTAGGCCAACAGCCTGGACATAGGGAGCCCAGAGAAGAGAGCAGAAGAAACCCTCCCAGGAGAGACAGCCCCTTGGCTGGGGCCACGGACCAGCTGAAGGGCAAGAGCAGAGCTGAGTTCAGTCTCAGCTGTGTTTTGACCTGAACAAGAGAGCCCAGGCAAGTCCTCTTCCCCAGCCCATGGGCCTCGGTCTACCCATTTAGGTCATAAAGGCCTTTGACAAAGGGTTAATATTTTAGGATTCTAAGGCACCCCCAGCTCCTTGTTACCTTGTCACCCAGGAAGGTCTGGGGCAGCTGCCAATAATAGAGGCTTCCAGGAAGCAGAGAGAAGCCTTCGTAGGAGAGAGAGAACTAGGACAGAAGGACAGGTAGTGAGAGCTAAGAGGAGTGCACAGGGGGGGACAACAGGGCAGAGATGGTTCCCACAGGGGTAAACAGTCACCCAAGAAGGCTTGGCAGCAGGACAGAGGGCCAGAGCCCCCTACCCACAGCACAAGTCCCGGCCCTGCTCTTTGGACAACCTCCTTCCCCCATGTGGACCTGGAAACCCGCTGCTCTCTGGGCCTGGCCTGGGCCCACATCTTCTCATGTCTTGTGTGTCTCTCTTGTGGACCCCAACACATGGGTCAACATTTTAAAATCGAGCAGCTCTTTTAACATGCATAGTATCGATTTCACGGAAAATCTGAAGGGAGTAATAGTCTAGGTAATGTAAAAACTTGGGAAGTTGGTTCAGAAATGACTGGTGTCTAGAAAGCATAGTGGGTGGGGGTCCTTTGGTGAGTGCCTTGGCACATACCTGAGAGCCTGCTGGGGAAGAGGAGGAGGAAGAGGAGGAGGAGAAGAAGTGGGAGGAGGGGGGAGCTGCTCGCAGAGCAGCTGCAGGCTGGGGATGGGGAGAGAGCCTCTGAGGAGGGGGCTGTGGGTGGGCAGCAAAGCTGGAAAGGAGCTGCCAGATCTCAGCATCTATCCGCCTCTGAGCCTCGTCCACCTGGCGGACCGGGAGAGGGAGAACAGAGGAGGGGAGCAGAGAGGGACAGAATGGATGCTTGTGAGGCTTCCTTGCCCTGAGCCTCCCCTGGGCCCAGCCAGCTACCACTCTGCACCATCTATTCCCAAGTGCTGGTGCCTGATTCTCCGCCTTTGTACCACTGCCCTCTTGCTCCTCCTGAGCCAGGTGGAAGTATCCTGGGATGGGCTTGGCTGCCCATGGGCTGTGACTGCTGGCGGAAAGCCCTACGGAGGGTGTCCAGCAAGAGGTGGGCAGATAGCCCTGTCCTGCTAAGGCCAGAATGCTGAGGCAGCCCCCACAGCATCTGTGGTGGGCAGGCTGCCCCTTGGCCTGACTCTCTGTATGTGCCCTGGCACTAACCCAAGCCATTCCCAGCTCTGGAATGTTTCCCAAGGGCCTGGGCTGGCTGCGGGAAACTGGCCCAGGAGGGCCCTGGGTTTGGTCTAAAGTCCTCTGGTCTCCTCTTTGTGGCCCCAGACCAGCCAGGCCCTATTACCTGTGATACCCGCTGTGCCTGGCCCTTGCTCTCTGGGAGTCCCAGGATCCTCCCAGCTCTCACAGCTGCCCGCCACTGCTCCTCTGAGAGGGATGTGCGGTTCTGATGGGATGGAGGGCATAGGCCAACTCAGACCTCCTGAGGTCTCTACCCATGGATGTGGTGGCCGGAAAAGCCCACACTGATTGGGAGGAAAGATGCATGCTCCCCTCTCCAGCCTGCAGGCCCTGGGGGGGGCACATGCACACAGGGGTTAGTGGTGGCTGCTCGGGAGGCAGCACCAGGGGAACCTGGGGGGCAGATACAGTAGTGTGCATTAGCTTTGAGTTGGTTTCCCTACTACCTCGGTCACCATTCTGACCTCAAATGGTTGGTACTAGGACCAGACCACACAGCAGGTAAGGTTGAGGGCTTAGGCACAGCGTTCCACACTGCATGCCTGGGTTCACGCAGATCCCAGTGCCACCCAGGGCAGCTGATAATGCACCATGCAGCAACACACAAGTCCACACCACTTCCATCCTGGGCCTACCTGGTGAGCCCGGCGCAGCCGTGTAAAGTATGCCTCCCTCTGCAGGGTGTGGGGAATGGTGGGAGAGGAGACAGAGAAAGGTCAGAGAACTATAGAACAGGGAACCAAGGAGGCCAGGAGAGGAGGAACCCAAGAAGGAAGAAGGGATTGGCCCTGAAAGGGCCCCAGGGTACCTGGCTCTGTCCATGGAACGGGGGTGGGGCAGCCTCAGAGCTCCCCTTCCTAGCCGTCCCTGGTCTCCCTGGCCCCTGCCTCTCAGGACAAATCTACTTGAGTGCTGGCCTTAGACAGCAGGGAATTCCCCAGCAGGGGACTTTCCCTGGATACCACCAGGTAGCTGTGGCTGCTCAAGGAACATACTTGGGCAGGCTGCCCTAGAATCTGTCCCTATGACCCTGCCCCAAAACTATCACCATCCCCTTCTCCCCAGAACATGTCTGGAGTGGCAAAGACATGCCCACCTCTGACTAGGACACTTGAGTCCCAGCATGGCCACCCACTAGCTGTGGGACTTAACATTACCTATCCTCTCTTGCCTCAGTTTCCTCACTTATGAAATAGGGTAGTAGTATGTACCTGGCTCATACAGTTTTGATCTGTGACATGAAGAAGTGCTTGGAGCAATGCCTAACACACAGTAAATATGGCCTTAGGATTGTCATGCCCAGTACCAAGCACAGAGCCCGCAACATACACGAAGGAATTCTGAGCAAATGAATGACCCTGAAACTGTGTTTCACTTGTCTGTATGTTTCCAGGGCCTCACTCAGGACCTGTTTTTGAATAACTGCATGAAAGCAAACAATCATTAACTGATGAGCACTTATGTGCCAGGCACAATCTCCAGTTCTCCCAGCTGCCCTAGAGTTGAGCTTTATCATAAGGTATCCACCTGGCAAGCAGCAGAGCTGGGATCGAGACTGACATCCATTGGACCCCAAGGCCACATGCTTACCCACAGTTTGGCAGCAACATGGCAGATGCCTGCCTGCTGGCTGAAACTACTATTAAGCCACTGACCCTGGTGCAAAGCAGGGGCCTGGCTCAGCACTGGCACTCGGGGCGGGTTTGCAGCCCCTGCTGCAAATCACACCTTGTCTCCCTGGTATGTCTCCGGCAGCTGCCAGTAGAAGGACTCGTGGCCAAGGTGGGCGAAGTTGCCAAAAGACAGCTGGGCACCCTCGGGCATGGGTTCCACGGTGAAGCCTCCTGTCAGGTGGCTATTCCGCTGTGGGTTCACCAGGACAAAGCCTTGGAAGTCTCCAGGGGCAAAGTGGGTGGAGATCTGGCAGTAGAAGGAGGACAGATGTCAGTCCGAGTGCTGGGACGGGTGCCTCGGTGGGGGACAAGGAATGGGAGGGCACTAGGGCAGGTAATGGGGGCTTGCTGAGATTTGCACTGGGGAAAAACGAAAGGGGATATGGGGGGGAGGGAGGGCATTAGGGCAAA
This sequence comes from Galagoides demidoff, assembly GCA_963574575.1. Classification (NCBI taxonomy): domain Eukaryota; kingdom Metazoa; phylum Chordata; class Mammalia; order Primates; family Galagidae; genus Galagoides; species Galagoides demidoff. The sequence continues at coordinate 14,870 of CAUYQV010154638.1, read as the reverse complement.
GTGAAGGTTGTTGGGCTCAGTGAAGAGATGGGCAATGATGGGGGCAGTGGGGACGCCACTGAGGCCAGGCTCCTGACTTGCCCCATGAGGATCTAGGGAGTGCCAGGCCCACCACCCCCAGTGCTGGGGCAACACAGGCTCTCACCAGGTGGCGGGTGTAGGAGGAGCTGGCACACTGCTGGGTGACGCCCATGCAGAAGCAAGGCAGGCAGCCATCAGGGTTGCTGGCGCTCAGGTGGAAGTGGTGGGGCCGGCAGTGGTTGCAGGTGAGGCCTTCCACTTGGGCCTGGGGTGGATGGATGGAAAGATGCAGGCAGGTAACTCGAGTGGGTGTCCTTCACTCCCAGTAGCCCGAGGCCAGCCTTTCCAGGCACTTGTGGTAGTTCTGGACAACCCCTATGCCCTGGCCCCTCCAGGCCTCGGGCAACAGGCAGAGGGATTTGGACTGACCTTGCAGTGGCACTGACCAGTAGCATCACACTGGGTGCCGAGGCTGCCCTCGGGGTCACAGCCACAGCCTATGGGCTCTGGCATCTGGCCATCTCCTGTGGTAGAGGGAAGTCACGGCTAGAGCCTCAAACTTAACCACCAAGTGCTCCATTTCCCAGAACACTGAACACCCAGCTCAGCACTGAGGGGGAACATTTATTTCCAATGTGGATGCTCTATCCTCTCATAACAGCCCTCAGAGCTGGTGGGGGCTATTCCTATCTCCATTGTACAGATGGAGACTGAGGCTCAGAGAGGTAAAGCTAAAGGGGAACAATAGCTGGGGAGACTGGGTAGTTCAATCCCAATGATCTCTCCAACACTACTCACTTCGGCATGGCTGGCCCTGGCTGGGATTGCCATAGTAACCTGGGGCACACCTGCAGAGAAAGAAAGCCTCTGATGAATTTTTATTTTGGAGACAGAATCTCACTCTGTCACTCTGGGTAGAGTGCCACAGTGTCATAGCTTACATTAACCTCAAACTCGGGCTTGAGCAATCCTCTTGCCTCAGCCTCCCAAGTAGCTGGGACTATTAGCATGTGCCACCATGAGGGGGTAGTTTTTCTGTTTTTTCTTTCTTTTTTCATAGAGATGGGGTCTCACTCTTGCTTAGGCTGGTCTCAAATTCCTGAGCTCAAGCAATCCTCTTGCCTCAGTCTCCCAGAGTGCTAGGATTACAGGTGTGAGCCACTGCACTCAGCCGCCTTTGAGGAAGGGAAGCAGAATTCCAGGACTAGGGTGGGGTACCTATACTGGACCCAAGGGCCTCAGGCACTGGAGGAAAGTAGCAGCCCAATTCAACCGGGATATAGATGGGGGGTTCTGGGGGAAGAGCAGGGACATGATCTGGACCCCACAACCAGTGAGATTAGTGTGATTGAGCCTTGAGCCAGGACCTTTAGCAAGAATGTGGGGTCTTGTGGAAAGACTCTGGGCTGGCTAGGGTAGGGGGTGCTGGGGGCTAAAGGGAAACCACGGGCCAGGATGTCTAAGGGTCTCAAATGCCAGGCTAGAGGTTGAGGCTCTGTGTAGTAGTGGGAGGGTCCCTGGCACCTCTGGATTAGGAGGGTTGGAACCAGACTAAGGACTCCAGGGCAGCCCCTCCACATATCCCCACACTCCCGCCACCCACCTCACCTCTCACAGTGACGCCCGCTGTGGCCTGGGGAGCACGCGTCACAGGTGGGGTGGCTGTCTGTGTCCAGAAAGCAGGTGTGGGTAGCCCTGAGAGTGTGGGGGCAAATTTCCCATCAGAAAAGCAGCGGCTCTTTCTTCTCCCCTGACCCTCCTGCAGGTCCGGGGGAGAAGGGAGAGGAAGACAGGTACATGAACTAGTAGGTCCTGAGTGCCAGCTGTGTGCCAGGCACTGTACTAAGGGGTACAACAGCGTCCCCTCTCTCAGTTCTCACCCTAGGGGCTGAGGTGGGTGGACTGAGGAAGGTGAGGCCCTAAAAGTGACCCACTGAGGCAGGGTAAGGTCAGGATTTAACCACTGAAGGGCCCGGGAGGAAGGGAGTATGGGAAAGGGTGGTAGAAATTTCAGGGAAAGGCAGGTATAGGCAGGGAGGGAACGCACTGGCCAGAAGCGGGGGCTCCATAGCACGGGCACCGCTGGCAGTCCTGTGGCGTCCCCCGCTGGGCATCCCCGTAGTATCCGGGCTGGCACTGCTCACACCGAGGACCCTCAGTGTGGTGCTGGCAGCCCTGGGAGGGGCAGAACGTGGGTTGAGACTGAGCCCTTGGAGGCCACAGATCCCTGGGGTGGGAGGCGGCAGGACTCACCTGGCAGACACCTGTTTCAGGCTCGCACACCTCTGAGTGGCCATGGCAGCTGCAGCGTTCACAGGTGCCCAGATAGAGGCCACTGGGCATGCGTGTGTAGCCTGTGTCACAGTCCTAGGGGCAGGAAGACGGCAATGAAAAGGGCTTCCTGGACAGGGCCCAGTCTGGGTAGGAGCACCATGTGGCTGGGCTGGGGAGGTGGGGAGAGCTAACGGAGGAGCGGCTGGGAGCACCTTGGAGGCAGGTGGCAATACAGGGGGTGGGGCTTAGGACTCACCTGGCAGGATGGGCCACGGTACCCGGGCGGGCAGGTACATTGTTCTACTTCCAGTGCAGGATCCTGGCCTGTGTCCTCAGGCACAGCTATATCCATGCTGATGCCAGAGATCCTGGGTGTGACAAGACCCACTACAAATGAGTACTTACTCTGTGCCAGGCAGGCCTAGAGACTGGGGGACCTCATTAGCCCTCCTGACAGCCCTGCCGTGATGCTGTGGGAGCTCTGTCCAGACCCCTTCATCCCACCCTCATTGTAAGGGGCATGTCAAACGGTTTAAACCTTCAGTTTTCCTTGCCCAGGGAGGTTATCCCAGCCCACTCCCCAGGGTGCCTGGTGGCTGGCTAATACAGGGTACTAAAGCCCATTCTCTTCCAAGTAAGATGACTCTTCTGGGTCATTTACTCTCCAGAGGTCCTTGTGGGATGAGGCTGAGGCTGGACTTGACCCGAGTCCACATCCTTGCTTGGCCCCTTCCCCTGCCTGTGACCCTCTCTCCGTTACAGGTCCTCCCATGAATCATGTGTGCTCGTCCCAGGCTTCACTTCTAGGCAACCTAAGACAGCCCTGTGAGGGATGCATTGTCACAACAGCCATTTGACAGAAGGGGAGCATGAGGTACAAAAAGGCCACACAGTGTGTCTGGCAGAGCCGGCCGCCTGGCTGCACCACATTAGACTGGAGCCCCTCACCTAGCCCATCCCCTCCCCACCCCCCACCTCCCGTGCTGCCCCAGCCCCGACACCTGCTCTCAGCTGGGTGCTGGGTGTAGGATGCTTGGATCAGGAGGGTGTTGATGTCTGCCAGTGCCATTAGCAGGTGCTCCCGTGTGGCTGGCTGCCCATCTGGCCGCTGCCATGCTTGCTGCCAAGGAAAGGACACATGTGCTTCAACATCCTGGGGTGTCAACACCCCTGAGTGAGGGGAGGAAAGGCCTGCCCCCAGCCCACCCCCATGATAGGCTCCTGGGGCAGTGTGGCTCACCTCCCAGAAGGGCACAGTGAAGGTGCTGGGCTGGCCAGGGATGGGCTCCTGGGAGGTGTGATGTTCCAGGACAATGCCATTGCCCTGCAGCACCACCAGCGGCTGCCCATGCAAGGGTGTGGAGCCAGGCTGAGGCCGCTGGGTCACTGTGAAGCGAAGCTCCCCTCCATAGGAGGTGACCTGGACCCAGGGTGGACAAGTGCTTAGCAAAGGCCCACAGTCGGGTCCCATGGCTGCTCTGCCCACCTTCTCCTTGCAGACCATCTCATTATTCTCCCAGGGACCATGACACTCCTGCTTCTAAGCCTTTGCCCATGCCGTCTGGAGCTCCCTGTCTCTTCCCACCCCCTACCTACCTTGTCCCCCTGGAAGCGTGGAGGAAGGCTCCAGAAGTAGGGTCCAGGTAGGAGGCGGTGGAAGGAGGAGAAAACCAATTCCCCAGATGCAGGTGAGGAGATGCCCTCGGTGGTGGTGTGGGTACCTGCGGCATTGGTCAGGCTGAAGTGAGCAGGCTCTTCGGAGGCCCCGAGCACCTGGTACGGGGAGAAAGGGCTGAGATGGGGGCGCAGCCTGGGGCTGATGCAAGGTGCACCTATCCCTGGGCTTGGCAGTCCTGCCCACCTGCCTGCTCGCCTTGCCTAGGTACCTGGGCACGGCTCCATGAGGAACTGGTGCACTGGCGACTGACACCCATGCAGAAGCACTTGAGGCAGCCGTCGGACTTTCGGTTACTCAGGTGGAAAAAGCCATTGGCACACTCTTTGCACAAGCGCCCCACCACGTTGTTCTGCAGGCACAGAAGCTGGGAGCTGCAGGATAGCCCACAGGAGGGGCTGCCTGGAGCTTCCAGCTGAACCTGCCCACAGATTAGATGGGGACCCAAGGCCCAAGGGAACCACTGAAAAAGCACATGTATGAGGCATCACTACCATCTGAACAATAATTCCCAGTCAATGGGGAATATTGGGCTTATAAAACCATTTTTTCCCTTTTCTCTATGGCTGCCAGGGGGTTCACAAATAAGTTTCAGTTTGAAACATAGCAACTTGATGAAAACAATTATTGCTACTAATTACGGAATGTTTCATGCACTGTCCTGTGCTAGTTGCTATTCAACCATCCCCTCATTTAACTCCCCTAAGGACCTTCAGAGGTAGATGATATCTCCATTCTTCACATGAGGAAACTGAGGGTCAAGGATGTGAAATGAATTGCACAAGATCACTCAGGTTGTTCATCCACTCTGGGATTTTTGTTCAGGAGTGTCTAACTCCAAAATATGTCTAGTTGTTTTTTTCACAGACACTTGATTCTCCCATTCTTAATGCAAACGATATCCCTTCTCTGAGCCCTCATTTCTTCATCCACAAACTGGGGATGCCAATACGTACATCCTTGTGTCCATGTAAGAAATGACGAAGTATGGTAAAAGTGGCTGGGACTGCAACTCGGGTCCCCCGACTCCCTAACAAATGCTCCTTCCCAATACCAGGCCACCTTTCACGGTGTGGAAGACTAGTTAGCCAGACCCACCAACCTCTGGGTAGGACAGCAATCATTGGCCAAGAAGTTATGGAGAGAATATGGGGCCTCCTTCCTCCCTCCCCCTGCTGGGGTGCCTGGGCCAAAGCACCCAGGGCAGGTGGGGGCGCTATGCATACCTTGCAGCGGCATGCCACCTGCAGGCTGGACCCAGAGGTCCCCACGCTGCCACGCTCGTCACAGCGCACAAATTCCTGGTCTGTGGCACAAAGTGGGTGTTGGCAGGGCAGGTGAGGATGGGATAGACAGAGTCTGGGCAGAGGGACAGAGTGGGATGGCTCCCCGAGGATCACTGGCTGGGGCAGGGAGGGAGGGGACCTGGTGGGCAGACCGGGGAGGTGCCAGGGGAGGACAGCTGAAGTACTCACTGGTGGGCCTGCACTTCCCGCCTGGCTGGATAGGGTTGCCCTCGTATCCGGTGGCACAGCTGGGAGAGAGATGGGGCTGTGAGCAGCACTTCCATGTCCCCACCTGCTACAGCCCACTTCCCGCAGGTCCTGAGGTTCTTCCTCACCTCTCACAGCGGCGACCTGTGTAGCCTGGTTCACATGCATCACATGTAGCTTGGCCATCTGTGTCCAGGAAGCAAGTGTTCGAAAATCTGTGGGTATCAACAGGGTGTGGGGCAGGGCTAGGGTCAGGACATATACTCCCACCCCAGGCAATGACAGATGCAGTATGCCAGGAGGCATGATGCCAGCTCTCAGCCCATTTTCCTTAATCTGCAGCCTTGTAGCAGCTGCAGGAAGGCAGATGGGCCCATTACATAGAGAAGGAAGCTGAGGTCAAGGAGCACGAGACCACTCAGTGACCAGGTTGGAATTTGAATCCAGGGCTCCTGCTTTTCTGCTCAGATAGAATATTCCCCCAGCCTGTGGCAATGCCCACAGCTCCCACCATATCCATCCCACCCAGGGCTGGGTCTGACCTTTGGGAGGCATCAATGTATGGGCAAGGGCAGGGCCGGCAGGCAGTGGCTGTAGCCTTCGTGGCATCCCCAAAGAAGCCAGCCTTGCACTTGTTGCACTGTGGTCCTTCGGTGTTGTGCTGGCAATTCTAGGGGGATGAGGAGGGAGTATCTCAGGATCTACTGAGCAGAAGTGGACTGGACAAGCTCTGGGGTGGGAATGCTGAGAGTACTGGAATTATTCCACAGCTTGGCAGATCAGCTACACCCCCTTACAGATGACAGGGAGCTCATCAACTGACATGGCAGCCTGTCCCAGAAATGGTTCCAAATGCCTACATTTATTTATTTTTGAGATAGAGTCTCACTTTGTCACCCTCGGTAGAGTGCCATGGCATCATAGCTCACAGCAACCTCAAACTTGGGTTCAAATGATCCTCTTGCTTCCCAAGTAGTTGGGACTATAGTTGCCCGCTATAATGCCTGGGTTGAGACCAGACTAAGCAAGAGCAAGACTCTGTCTCTAAGAATAGCCGGGCTTTGTGGCTGGCACCTGTAGTCCCGCTACTTGGGAGGCTGAGGCAAAAGAATCACTTAAGCCCAAGAGTTTGTTGCTGTGAGCTATGATGCCACGGCACTCTTCCGAGGGTGACAAAAGAAGACCCTTGTCTCAAAAAAAAAAAAAAAGAAAAGAAAAGAAAGAAGGTGTGACACTCAGGCTTGTGTCCCTTTGGGCTGCCATTCTAAGGGCCACACTTCCTTGCATGGCACTCTCCAAGATTAGTCTGATGAAGGTGGAAGAGATTAAGATCATTACCTCCCTGGTCTGGATGCTACGACTCTGTTAATGCATCCAGAAGTCACAACAGCTTGCTGGAGGTCATTCTGGACGCTTGTGCTAAGCTTATGGATACAAAGGAGTCTGTCCCTAGTCTCATGTAGTATCCAAGTGCCAGCTGGCACAACTCACCAGACAGTGGCCATACACAGGGTCACAGGAGCTGGCGTGGCCATTGCAATTGCAGCCAGAGCAGGTGCCTAGGTAAGGCCCACCAGGCACCCGGGTGAAGTGGGCATCACAGCTCTCACAAGATAAGCCAGAATAACCAATGGGGCATCTGTGGGGACAGGACCAAGAGAGTGGCTACAGGAACCATGAGCCCTGCTGTTTCTCCTCTATCCTTGCCAAGGCCTCTGTAGTCCCCAGCCCTGTTGGGGCAGGCACCTGCACTCTTCCACACTGTGGGCACGGCCATGGTGGGTTGCGTGGGTGACCGTGGTATCCATGGTGATGTTGCTCAGCCCTACACTGGCCATCTTGGTGTTGTACACGGTCTGGATGAGCACGGCCTCCAGGCTCTGCAGCACCTGCAGCAGCTCTGCTCGCTGCACCGGGTGGCCAGACTCGTGGACCCAGTGTTCCTGGGTATGGGCAAAGGTAGGGAGGGTCACAAATCAGCGCCCACCTAGACCACTTTCCCCTTACCCCCAGCCCTAATAGGCTTGTAGTGCCACCCACCTCAGAGAACTGGACCTGGCGCTGGTTTAGAGTGCCAGGCTGGGTTGGCACATGGCCTCGGGAGTGTAGGCGGTATCTAGCACCAACGAGGACCACATCTGGCTTCTGTACTGGCTCCAGCATCCCACGTGCGAGCTCATAGCGCACCCTGTAGCGCAGGAAGCCACCATAGGAGTCCACCTGGCCAAGATAGGATGGATCAGGGCAGGCAGCCATGGGCACACTTGATGCCTACTGATGCCAGCGCGAGCACCTGTGTCCAGTCCTTAGCTGCTCCCTCATTCTGCTGGCCTGATGCTCCCTTTGTGCCTGTCCCTGAGCTGGACACAGGGAAGCCAAGATGGGTGAGAACTAGGTCCCACCTCTGGGGTGCTCAGCACATGGCAGGAGAATGTGACAATGTTGTACAAAAAGTGCCCAGGGAGGCCAGCGTAGGAACAGTGGTCAGGGGAGCTCTTGGGAAGAGGAGATGCCAGCTCTTTTTCCCAAGCCAGGAGAGGCAGGAAGAGGTCTGTCCTAAATGAATGAGCTACTGTCAGCTAGAGGCTCCCCCAGAGAGAGGTCAGGGGCCCAACAGCTTCAGAGGTAGCAAAAGCCACTTGGGCCCTGGGCATAGAAGGAGGAGCTGTGCCCATTCTCCACCCAGGGCATGAGCTGGGTTCCTCACCTTATTGCCCAGGAACTGCTCAGGCAGCGCCCAGAAAGAGTCATGGACAAGGAAGCGGCGGGACAGGTCGACCAGCTGGAACTCCTGTGATGTAGGGTCGATCTGCAGCTGGGTGGAGGACAGGGGTGGCATGCCAGGCTGCGCAGGCATCGTCACGTTCACGCCTGTGGATGGCAATAGCATGTGCCTGCCTGAGAGTCTACCTTAAGGGGTGGCAACCCAGGAAGGTTCTGGGGGGAACTTTTAGTTAGAGAACACTTTAGTCTTTCTCCCAAAGTTAAGAAAAAGCAAAGTTCTTTTCTCCTAAGTTTTTTTATTCCTGAGAAGTTTTGGAGCAGCATTTCCCAAAGTATGCTCTGGGGAAGGTCAATGCTGCGGGAGAATGGCTGGGAACTACTGAGAACCACAGGGTCAGAGAAAGGGGGATTCTTACAGCAGATTTCTTTGAGCCCTTGTGGTCTCCCTTGCTGAGACCACAAATAGGCAGAGATGGAACGGCCCTACAGGGGGCAGCAGAGAGCCACCCAGGGCTAGAGGCAGGCGCCCACATCTGGCTCAATGATGCTCCAGATGTGTAGGTCCCAGGCAAAGCCTTCAGTTTCTCTATCTGTAAAGTGGAGTTTAAAGAGGCCTACCAAGCTGGACACCACATCTCGTGACTGTCATCCTAGCACTCTGGGAAGCCCAGGTGGGAGGATCACTTGAGCTCAGGAGTTCAAGACCAGCCTGAGCAAAAGTGAGACCCAGTCTTTACTAAAAATAGAAATATTAGGGTGGTGCCCATAGCCCAGCGGGTAGGGCACTGGCCACAAACACCCAGGCTGGCAGGTTCAAACCCGGCCCAGGCCAGCTAAACAATGACAACTGCAACAACAACAAAAAAATAGCCAGGAGTTATGGTGGGTGCCTGTTGTCCCAGCTACTTCGGAGGCTGAGGCAAGAGGATTTGCTTGAACCCAGGAGTTTGAAGTTGCTGTGAGCTATGATGATTCCAATGCACTCTAGCCTGGGTAACAGCATAAATCTCTGTCTCAAAAAAAAAGTAGGCCAGGCACAGTGGCTCACACCTATAATCCTAACACTCTGGGAGGCTGAGGCAGGTGGATTGCTTGAGCTCAGGAGTTCTAGAGTAGCCTGAAGAAGAGTGAGACCCCATCTCCACTAAAAATAGAAAAATTAGCCGGGCATGGTGGCAGGCATTTGTAGTCCCAGCTACTCAGGAGGCTAAGGAAAGAGGATCACTTGAGACCAAGAGTTTGAGGTTGCTATAAGCTATGATGATATCAAGGCACTCTACCCAGGGTGACAGAGTAAGACTCCATGTAAAAAAAAAAGGGGGGGGAATCCCACATAGATTATATGTATATTACAAGATGAAATGAACAAACTGATATGAAATGGTTAACTCACTGTTGCTGACAGATCATTTTGTCCAACCCTCTTCAACATTCACACTCACACAGAATTCCCTTGATAGCATCTTCCTAGATCTCTAGGGCAGAACCCAGAACCATCCAAGAGAATTTTCTGTGATGATGGAACTGTCCTGTACTCTCCAATATGGTAGCTACTAGCTACATGCAGCTAAGAGCTCTGGAAATGTGGCCAGTGTGACCAAGGAATGAATTACTTTAAGGAGCCACACATAGCTAGTGACAGCCACCTTGGATGGTGTAGCTCTAACAGGTGGGGAGCTCACTACCTCCAAAGGCAGACCCTCCCAGCTCTGGACAGTTCAACTCTTATCTGAGTTGAATGAGTCCATGCCTGTTTGCCAGTAGCTACTCTGCTTGAGACTGAATGTAACTCCCTGCAACCATAGAGTCCAGCCCTATATCAGCAGAATATCCATGCACAGTCCTGAGTTCAGGCTCCATCACCCTTTTTCCTCCTTTCCTTCTGGGGCTGTTCTCAGGCCTCCTCCCTGCTGCTGACCATCTACACATAGGCCATTGGCTTGCCCTGGAATCCCCACCCTCACTGATTTGTCCAGATTCCAAGCAGACGGCCCTGGTGTCTGCTCTACTTTGGAATAGCTAAGAAAAGAAACCAAGAAAACCCCACAGTCTCTCAGAGCCTCAGGGATCTCATCTCAAAATTATAAAAACAGTATCTAGTTTGCAAGGATTATTAGCCATTCAAAGATTGCCATGTCAAGCCGGGCCTGTGGCTCAAAGGAGTAGGGCGCCAGCTCCAAATGCTAGAGGTGGTGGGTTCAAACCCAGCCCCAGCCAAAAACTGCGACAACAACAAAATTGCCATGTCAAGCCTCAGTGCCAACTGCATGCTCCATAAATGGTGGCCAGGCCTTCAGTATTCTAAATATGTTGGGGGACAACTTTGAGAGATACTGAAGTTTTACACAGGTCACTTTGAGATTCCTTAAACAATGAAGGGGTGTAAGAGGTAACACCTGTCCACCTGTCGTGTGCTTGCTGTAGGAGCTCACACCTCTACATGCGTATGACCCTCTGTAATGAAAAAGCAGGAAAAAGGCCACCAGAGCTAGAACTCAGACCTAGGTCTATGTGATGTCTGGGCTCACACTCTGAGCCTCCCTGCCATTCTGTCTCTCAGAGCCAGAGAGAATGGATTCAACCACCTGCCTTTATGTTGGGGAGAACAAGCCCAGAGATGCCAAGAGAATTTCCCAACGTCACACAGACAGTAAATGGTGCAGCCAGAGGTCAGCCCTCGTCTGAGAAGGCACCAAAGCCTGGGAACCTATCCTGTAGGGACACTGGCACCTCTGTCTCATAAGAAGAATGAAGAAGACAATGACATTAGCAAACACTAGGTGCTGACTGTGGACCAGGCACTATTGTGAGTGGCTTGTATACGTCAGTCCCTTATGTCCTTACAAAAACCTTGGGAGGTATCTCTCTCCATTTTACAGATAAGAAAACTGAGACAAAGACAAGACAGTAAGTAACTTGACTGAGGGCACAGAGATAGTGAGTGTCAGGGTCAGGACTTGAATCAGGTGCATCCTCTTCATTATTGGAAGCAAGCAGATATCAAGCAAGGATTTAGTTTTTCCTACAAGTATTGCTTTTTCTCTGAAATGTTTTTCTTACAAGGCTCAGTGTTTCTTCAGTGACCCCGTGTTCCTCCCTGCAACCTGGCCCCTTCTGTCTACAGCTGCCCTCTCTGCCTGCCAGAGCCTGGTGCACAACTCCCACCTCCCACCACGCCGGCCACCTGCCAACGCACCCTTGAAGTCATCTGGCCGGTCAAAACGCAAATGGATCTGGTCCCAGAAGCGGTGGCTGCTCTGGCACACGTTGGTGACACCGAAGCAGAAGCAGGGCAGGCAGGAGGCGCTGTGCTCCAGGTAGAAGTGTCCATCAGGGCAGGGACCTGCTGGGCAGCAGGGGATGGGCTGATGTTGGCCACCAGCTAGCAGCCCTGTCTACCCCACCCCGGTACCCTCCTGCCTTCCAGCCCGTACCTCGCTGTGGGATGAGCTCCAGGACACCATCAGGAATGCCGAACACCATGCCCCGGGCATTCATGGCCTCACAGGTGTAGGCACCTTGGTCCGATTCTTTCACATCACGGATGGTCAGTGTGCCACGGCCACCCTCGCTGGTCACGGTCACCCTGGTGGGTCCCAAGACAGTGATGAGGTCTGGCTTGGGTCACTGGACTGGTCTTCCCCACGCTCCTACCCAGCACCCAAGTTCCCACCTTGGATGGGAGGGGATGTGGCCCCAGTTGAGCCTCCAGTTGATGATGGGGGTAGGGACACCGATGGCCACACAGGTGAAGGTCACTGTCTGGCCTCGGGAAGCTTGGATCGACTCCTGAGGAGGTGTCACCACCTGAGGGGGCACTAGGGAGACCAGGGCAGGAGTGAGGGGTCTGGGACAAGGGAGGGGGAGTGGGGGAGGGCTCAGAGGAATCAGTAGAGAGACAGAAGCTCCTGGAACCCAGTGCAGGGCCAGGACCCCATCCACCCTCAGTTCCCTGCTCACTGCAGCCGAACTCGTCGCTGCGGTCAGGACAGTCACTCTCCTCGTCACAGTGGAAGCTGGCCGGGATGCACGTGTTTGTGGAGACACATCGGAACTGTGTGGGCCCACACACTTCCTCAGGGCGCTTGGCAGCTGGGGGACAGAGCCAGGCAGTGTGGGCACCAGTGCATTGCCCCCAGGGAGGACCATGCCCATTCTCTACCTACTCCCTACAGACCACCCCGTCCAGCTTCCCTGGTGTCCTCAGGGCCACTCTCCTCTCATCCACATAACCCAGAGCTGCCTTCACCAGGCCTAGCCACCGCTGCATGGTACTGTCCACAACACAACATCCAGCATGACAGTCACCAGTCTTTGACAAATAGCACATCATGTCACACTGCCCCACCACTCACTCCACCTGTAGTTCCTCCTGAACAAAATTATGCCTGGCGCATCACTGTCATAATCACAGTGGCACCCAGCCACTCTCCGAGTCAAAGAAGTGCCATTCTCCACCCACAGACAAGATCCCTGTCAAAGGCATACTGGTGATGCCATGACAGTTCTCTCTACCAGAAAGGTCTTACTAGGGACCAGTCACAGCCCCATCCCATGTGGGACTCACTCTCTGAATTCCCACTGTCTAGGGCTGTGCCTGACCTGGGGCAGCCACCTTCAGCCTGGCCAGAGGTCTAGAGTTGGCCTGGCACCAGCGTTGGGCCCCTGCTAGAAATTAGCATTCAAGACCACAGTTGTCTCTCTCTCTTTTTTTTTTTTTTGAGACAGAGTCTTACTTTGTCACCCTTGGTAGAGTGCCATGGCGTCATAGCTCACAGCAACCTCTAGTTCTTGGGCTTAGGCAATTCTCTTGCCTCAGCCTCCCGAGTAGCTGGGACTATAGGTGCCTGCCACAATGCCTGGATTTTTTTTTGTTGTAACTGTCATTGTTATTTAGTTGGCCCAGGCCAGGTTCGAACCCGCCAGCCTCAGTGTATGCGGCTGGCGCCATAACCACGGTGCTACGGGAGCCCAGCCATGACCAAAGTTCTTATTCAGAGACATACAGATGGGGACAGAGAAGCATAGCAGTTAGGAGCAGAAGCCATACATCCCCAGAGCAGGAGCCGAGAGGTGGACAGGAGGCAGCTAGCTACTGACATAGCTCGGGGTCTTGTTCCCAGCACTTGCAAGAGCCCCCTCGGCCATTCAGCTTTCAAGTTCTCTCGGTTCTGTGCTCCGTCAAGGACTCGCAATCCTTTGACCCTTCCGCAGCAGAGGCTTCTGAGAAGGGCTTTCCAACTAAAGACCTCAATTACTTTCTCTCTCCCACGGGATTGGTTTTGTCAGGCAAGTTTAGAGCCACAGAAAGATGTCACCAAACTCCGCCAGCCTGCAGCACGGTGCCACCTCTAACCAGTCTTTTATTTTTATTTTTTATTTTTATTTATTAATTTGAGACAGAGTCTCACCTTGTCACCCTTGGTAGAATGCTGTGGCGTCACCTCTTACAGCAACCTCAAGCTCTTGGGTTTAAGTGATTCTCTTGCCTCAGCCTTCCAAGTAGCGGGGACTACAGGCGCCCACCACAACGCCCAGCTTTTTTTTTGTTGTAGTTGTCATTGTTGTTTAGCTGGCCTGGGCCGGATTTGAACCTGCCAGCCTGGGTATACATGGCTGGCACCCTACTCACTGAGCTATGGGTGCCACCTCTCCCTCCAGTCTTGCTGTGGAGCAGGGGAGAGGAAGAAGGCAAGGAGGGAAAAGCAGACAGCCCACAGCAGGAAGGTCAAGATGCGCTCATAAACCAGGATCCCAGGGAAAGGGTTTGAAAATTATCCTCAATCTCAGACTAACAAGCCTCAGGACAGGACACATAGGATGTGACCTGATGTGATCTCTGACTCTCCAGCCTCCCCACCTCATTCACTGCCACAGTGCCCACGATGTATATAACACTGACTGGACAGATGGATATGATAGGGGTGAGTGGGCAGTGCAGAGATGGGTGGGTGATCAAAGGGATCATGGGTGGATAAGTGGACAGCTGGAAAGATGGTGGACAGATGGAGGGATGGTAGAATGGGTGGAGAGTAGGACAGGAAGAAGAGTGCTGGACATATGGATGGACAGACAGATGAAAAGCTGAGATGATGATGGATGGACAGTTGGATGGAGGGGTGGGAGGACAGAAGGACGGGCAGTGGATGGATGGGTAGGGACACGGATGGATAGATGGTTGAATGGACAAGTAGATGGACGGCTGGATGAACAGGTGGGCAGACAGATGGATAGATTGTTGAATAAATGACCGAATGGACTGACAGATGGATAAAGAGCTGGGCAGATGGAGGAACAAATAATTCAGACCAATTTTAGAAGAAAAGCCTCCAGGCTGGTGTTTTCCAACCTTTTTTATCTCACGGCACACTTGAAACTATAGTCAAACTTCCGTGGCACACTTAAATTATATTGATCAAAAAAAAAGAGTGAAAAAAAGAATATACTTATTATCCTTTGAACCTCTTACAAAAGTCATTTTTTGATCTTTTTTTTTTTTTTTTTTTTGAGACAGAGCCTCAAGCTGTCCCTCTGGGTAGAGGGCCATGGCATCACAGCTCACAGCAACCTCCACCTCCTGGGCTCAAGCGAGTCTCCTGCCTCCGCCTCCCAAGTAGCTGGGACCACAGGCGCCCGCCACAACACCTGGCCATTTTTTGGTTGCAGCCATCATTGTTGTTTGG
>CAUYQV010154636.1:0-21851 GCA_963574575.1 Galagoides demidoff | reverse complement strand
TTGTTATTAATTGTTCTCATATCAAAATTGAATGCATTGGATTCTTGCTTCTCCATTCTTGTGATGCTTTAATAAGAATGATGTGTTCCACTTCCATCCAGGTTAATACAAAGGCTGTAAAGTCTCCATTTTTTTAATGGCTGAGTAGCATTCCATGGTATACATGTACCAGAGCTTGTTAATCCATTCCTGGGTTGGGGGGCATTTAGGCTTTTTCCACATTTTGGCAATTGTAAATTGAGCTGTGACAAACAGTCTAGTGCAAGTGTCCTTATGATAAACGTTTTTTTTGCCTTCTGTATAGATGCCCAGTAATGGGATTGCAGGATCAAATGGGAGGTCTAGCTTGAGTTCTTTGAGGTTTCTCCATACTTCCTTCCAAAGAAAACTGTATTAGTTTGCAGTCCCACCAGCAGTGTAAAAGTGTTCCTTTCTGTCCACATCCACGCCAGCATCTGCAGTTTTGAGATTTTGTGATGTGGGCCATTCTCTCTGGGGTTAGGTGATATATCAGGAGGTTTTGATTTGCATTTCTCTAATAATTAAGGATGATGAGCATTGTTTCATATGTTTGCTAGCCATTCATCTGTATTCTTGAGAGAAAGTTCTGTTCATCTCTCTTCCCCATTGATATATGGGATTGTTGGCTTTTTTCATGTAGATTAATTTGAGTTCTTTATAGATCCTAGTTATTAAACTTGTGTCTGATTCAAAATATGCAAATGTCCTTTCCCATTGTGTAGGTTATCTATTTGCTTTGGTTGGTGTCTCCTTAGCTGTACAGAAGCTTTTCAGTTTAATTAAGTCCCATTGTTTATTTCGGTTGTTATTGCAATTGCCATGGCAGTCTCCTTCAAAAAGTCTTTCCCCAGGCTGCTATCTTCCAGTGTTTTTCCTATGCTTTCTTTGAGGATTTTTATCATTTCATGCCTTAAATTTAAGTCCTTTAATCAATTTTTGTGAGTGGAGAGAGGTGCAGTTTCAGTTTTTTGCATGTGGATATCCAGTTCTCCCAGCACCATTTATTGAATAGGGAGTCTTTCCCCCAGCGTATGTTCTTATTTGGTTTATCAAAGATTAGGTGGTTGTAAGTTATTAGTTTCATTTCCTGATTTTCTATTTGATTCCAAATGTCTATATCTCTATTTTTGTGCCAGTACCCTGCTGTTTTGACCACTATGGCCTTGTAGTACAGCCTAAAATCTGATATGGTGATACTCCCCACTTTGTTTTTATTACTAAGAACTGCCTTAACTCTATGGGTTTTTTTCTGGTTCCATACAAAACCCAGAATCATTTTTTTCAAGTCTTGAAAGTATATACGAAGTTGGTTTTTTAAAAGGGATGGCATTGAATCCATAGATTGCTTTGGGAAGTATAGACATTTTAACAATGTTGATTATTCCCAGCCATGAGCATTATATGTTCTTCCATTTGTTAATATACTCTGCAATTTCTTTTCTTAGGGTTTCATAATTTTCTTTATAGAGGCCCTTCACCTCTTTTATTAGGTCTATTCCTAACTATTAATTTTCTTTGAAGCTATGGTGAAGGGAGTTGTGTCCTTAATTAGCCTCTCATCTTGGCTGTTATTGGCATATACAAAGATATTACTGTATTTTTGATGACTTCTAGGAGTCTTGTGGGTGAGTCTTTGGGGTTATCTAAGTATAAGACCATATTATCAGCAAAGAGGGAGAGTTTGACCTCCTCTGCTCCCATTTGGGAGCCCTTAATTTCCTTGTCTTGCCTAATTGAATTGGCGAGAACTTCCAGCACTATGTTGAATAGTAATGGTGACAGAGGACAACTTTGTCTGGTTCCACTTCTAAGTGGAAAAGCTTTCATTTTAACTCCATTCAGTAAGATATTAGCTGTGGGTTTGTCATAGATAGCTTTAATCAGTTTAAAAATGTGCCACCTATGCCTATACTCTTTAGTGTTTTAATTAGAAAAGGATGCTGGATTTTATCAACTTCTTTTTCTGCATCTATTGAGAGGATCATATGATCTTTGTTTTTGCTTTTGTTGATATGGTGAATAATATTTATGGACTTGTGTATATTAAATCAGTCTTGCATCCCTGGGAAGAAACCTACTTGATCACGATGTATCACTTTTTTGATGATAAGCTGTAATCTATTGCCTAGGATTTTGTTGAGAATTTTTGCATCTATATTCATTAGTGAAATTGGTATGAAATTCTTTTTAGTTGGATCTTTTCCTGGTTTTGGTATCAGGGTGATGTTCACTTCATAGAATGTGTTGGGGAAGATTCCTTCCTCCTTAATTTTTTGGAAATTAGTAGGGGAATAAGCTCTTCTTTGAAGGTTTGATAGAATTCTGGTGTGAAGCCATCCAGACCAGGACATTTTTTTTGTTGGAAGTTTTTTGTTTCTTTGATCTCAGTACTTGAAATTGGCCTGTTCAGGAGCTCTATTTCTTCTGGGCTAAGTCTAGGGAAAGGGTGTGATTCCAAATATTGATCCATTTCCTTCACATTGTCAAATTTCTGGGCATAGAGTTACTGGTAATTTTCAGAGATAATCTCTTGTATCTTTGTGGCATCAGCTGTTATTTCTCCTTTATCATTTCTGATTAAGGTTACTAGAGATTTTACTTTTTTATTTCTAGTTAGTCTGGCCAAAGGTTTATCAATTTTATTTATTTTTTCAGAAAACCAACTCCTTAGTTTTATGAATGATTCTTTTGTTTTCAATTTCATTAATCTCTGATTTAATTTTGGATATTGCTTTTCTTCTACTGGGTTTGGGCTTAGATTGTTCTTCTTTTTCCAATTCCATAAGATGGCTTGTGAGTTTGTTGATGAGCTCTTTTTCTGTTTTTTGAATGTTGGCTTCTAAAGTGATAAATTTTCCTCTCAGGCCTGCTTTTGCTATATCCCACAGGTTTTGGTAGCTTGTGTGTCTTCATTGTTGTTATGCTCAAGGAAATTTATGATTTCTTTTTTTATTTCTTCCTGCACCCAACTGTTATTCAGCATAAGGTTGTTTAATTTCCATGCTTTTGTTGGGGTTGAACGTTTTTGTTGCAGTTGAGTTCCACCTTTAGTGCCTTGTGGTCTGAGAAAATACAAGGTAAAATTTCAATTCTTTAGATTCTGTTGAGGTTTGTTTTGTGTCCTAGGATATGATCAATTTTGGAGAATGTGCCATGGGGTGATGAGAAGAATGTATATTCTTTATCTTTAGGATAGAGTGTTCTATATACATCTATCAAGCACAGTTGTTCTAGGGTCTCATTTAAGTCTTATATCTTTAATTTCTCTGTTTAGAGGATCTGTGAGAAGAGTGTTAAAGTCCCCCATTATTATGGTGTTATAGGATATCATGTGGCTCAGACTAAGGTCTGTTTTGAGAATCTGGGAGCATTTAAGTTGGATGCATAAATATTTAGAGTTGAAATGTCTTCTTGTTATATTTTTCCCTTAACCAATGTGAAGTAACCATCTTTGTCTTTTTTGACTTTAGTTGCTTTAAATCCACATGTATCTGAAAATAAGATCTTAACCCCTCTTTTCTTCTGGAATCTGTATGCCTGAAAAATTGTTTTCTAACCCTTAACTAGGAACTTTAATTTCTTTTGAGACAAAATAAGATGAATAGAATGCTACCACACTTAGCAATTATTAAAATAAATGTTTATGGCCTGAACTCCCTACCAAAGAGGCATAGATTGGCTGATTGGATTAAAAACACAAGCCATCCATTTGCTGTCTGCAGTATAAAATTACTTTTTTAGGCAATTACTTTTTTAAAAAACTGTATCTATGGGATGTTGAATATTTTTCATAGACTACTTTGGAGATTTTTAAGCTAAAAATTAATTTGAATATATATTTATAATTTCAAAGCCTTTTAATGACATTATGTATACTGGATGAATTCTTTTCATCTCAAAAGAACTGTTAATATTGCAAAATTTGGCCATGCATAGTGGCTCACACCTGTAATCCTGGCACACTGGGAGGTTGAGGTGGGTGGATTGCTTGAACTCAGGAATTTGAGACCAGCAAGAGCAAAACCCCATTTCTATTAAAAATAGAAAATTAGCCAGGCATTGTGGCAAGTGCCTGTAGTCACAGCTAGTTAGGCAGGAGAATTACCTGAGCCCAAGAGTTTGAGGTTGCTGTGAGCTATGATGATGCCACAGCATTGTACCCAGGGTGACAGTGTGAGACTCTGTCTCAAATTGAAAAAAAAAAAAGCAAAATTTTAAATAGAACATGATTCCTTATAATAGAAGTATGATTTTTCCCACTGTAATTAGTAACAAAAAGTTTGTAAGATAAGAAATTGATTATCAGCTCGGCGCCTGTGGCTCAAGCGGCTAAGGCACCAACCACATACACCTAAGGTGGCAGGTTTGAATCCAGCCCGGGTCCACCAAATAACAATGATGGCTGCAACCAAAAAAAAATAGCCAGGCATTGTGGCAGCGCTTGTGGTCCCAGCTACTTGGGAGGCAGAGGTTGGAGACTTGCTTGAGCCCAGGAGTTGGAGGTTGCTGTGAGCTGTGATGCCATATCTCCCAGGGGGACAGCTTGAGGCTCTGTCTCAAAAAAAAAAAAAAAAAAAAAAAAAAAAAAAGAAAGAAAGAAAGAAATTGATTCTTTAAATTGTGGATAAATTGTAGAAATAGCAAATGTTCATGATTTTCTTAAGTTGTTCATCTGACAAACTGTATCTACATTTATATTAGGTGATATATTGATAACTATTGAAATGTTTTTAAATATTTTAGGAATTCTCAAAACCATTTCAGGAACTTCACTGAAGTTAGTGCTGCTCTAATCTTCATTAGAAAATCAGTTCTCCAGTGCTCACTTGGGCAGCACATATACTAACATAAAAAGGATATAGAAATTAGCATAGCTTCCATGCAAGCATGACACACAAATTTGTGAAGGATTCCATATTTTTTAGACCTTTCATTTGATCTCACAATCCTATTACTAGGTATCAAGCCAGAAGAAAAATATCATTTTATCATAAGGACATTTGCACTAGAATGTTAGCAGCTCAATTCACAACTGCAAAGATGTGGAAACAAACCCAGTGCCCTTCACCCTGTAAATGGATTAATTAACTGTCATGTGTGTGCTGCGTGGAATGATGTTCAGCCATAAAGAAAGGTGGAGACTTTACATCTTTTATATTTACCTGGGTGGATTTGGAGAATGTTCTCCTAAGTAAAGTTTCTCAAGAATGGAAAAATAAGCATCCCATGTACTCAAAACTAGTTGTTGAAACTAGTAGATCAACAACTACAGGCCCACACAAGAGAAAAATACAATTAAATTCAAGAAGTGGGGGGGAAGGAGGAAAGGGTTTTAGTACGTTCCCACCTAGTGAGTACAATGCAGGGGTATGTGGACAGTCCCTGGGTGAAGGTCTAAACTGCAAATGGACTTTACCTCACAAATGCAAACAACATAACCTCACCACATGTACCCTTGTATTAATCTCAAGTTAAAAAATAAATTATTGGTAAAATAAAAACCAAAAAATAAATTATCCAGAAATGTGTAGTATACTTTTAGAAACCTGACTACATTAAAAATATGGCTACATTAGCTAGAGCGTTGGTTCTCAACCTTCCTAATGCCGCAATGTATTTTTATCGTCACAAAAGAATCGAGACCCACAGGTTGAGAACCGCTGAGCTAGAGGCTAAATGAGCTTATAGTGTTAGAAGCTTATACTTGGGAAGTGGTATTTTTGGTATAATTTCTAATTCCCAATCAACTAAAACAAATAAGAAAGCAGTTCTAAATTCAATTTAATTTATTGCTTCTAGACCTTTTGGTTAAGACCAAGTGTAGTACCCCAATTAAATTTAAATCAGTGTTATTTATTGAGCAGTGATGGTGGAGGGGGGCCAGTCCAAAACTGGCTACAAAACTACCCTCTGTAGCTCAGACTCTACAGTTCCAAACTATGCTTGTGTAACTACAGTATGGAGTAAGATGAACTGTGAGAATAAAAAACAAATAAATAAAGGAATCTCTCCAGGAAAGCAGACTGACTATGCCCTAAGAAGCCATACAAGGTGACATTAATTTGGAAAATATGTCAAAATCTATTGAGTCTGTTTTTAACCTGTTGAATCTGTTTCTTAAAGTGATAAATCCACAGAATACTGTATAAACCCAGAATTATAAATTACTCCTTCATAATGAAAATTTTAACATCTTAGGAGACTAGATACTTGTTGGTTATTCCAGCGAGGTCTTTCTTGGCACACTTGCCACATTTAGGAGACAAATTACAACCAGTTTATTTGGGAAACTTGAATTTAATCAGTAGATCTAAAGTTTAAAAAATTTTATAGATTCTAAGTATCAAGAGATACAAATGAAGGCTCGGCGCCTGTGGCTCAGTTGGCTAAGGCGCCAGCCACGTACACCTAAGGTGGTGGGTTCAAATCCCTAGCCCGGCCCGCCAAAACAACAATGATGGCTGCAACCAAAAAATGGCCGGGCGTTGTGGCGGGCGCCTGTGGTCCCAGCTACTTGGGAGGCGGAGGCAGGAGACTCGCTCAAGCCCAGGAGTTGGAGGTTGCTCTGAGCTGTGATGCCATGGCACTCTACCCAGGGGGATAGCTTGAGGCTCCGTCTCAAAAAAAAAAAAAAAAGAAAAGAGATACAAATGAATTCCTTTCTCCCTGGCCAGTAAGTGTCCTTTGATGATCCACCTCCTTTCTTGTGCACAACGTTTTTTCTATTTCTGATCTGCTAATATTTTTAATCAGGTTAGGTGTGTTTGGTTTGGGGGTCCTTGGGTCTCTTTCAAGTGTCTGCACATTTCTTCCCTGAATCAGTTTGTCTTCATTGTAAAGTTTATATTCCAAATGGCCAGCTTATTTTCCTCTGGTGAAATTCATGATAGGAATAGTGAAGTGGGCCTTGGAGACCTTATTTACAACCCAACGTGCTGGTGATATGGACCAGATCATTATAGCACCTGTATATGGTGCTAAGATGATCCATCAGAGAGGACTTCATCCAGAAAGTGAATTTTTGCCTGGCTTGACAACATAACAAAGCTAAGTTGAGTGGGAAGGAAATTTTAGCAGAGGGACACAAGCAGATTTTCTCTGAGCATTTAATCCAAGTATATAACTATTTACAAAAGAGAAGTTAGGTGAAGTGTCAGATGATACCATCTGCCTAGCAGGTGGCACATTCTGTTTAGGTGGATATCCTGGAACCTGCAGAAAACAGTCAGTGAGAAGTTTAGTAAATTTCTAACAATAAACATAAACTACTATAGGTGCTTTGTGTCTAGCCAGCTCTTTGTTGTTGTTTTACAGCTTCATGACATGTAATGGGTATACAATAAACTGGGTAAATTTAAAGTGTATAATTTGAAAACTTTTATTTAATACACACATGCACATACACACACATGCACACAGAAGGTGCCAAAAAATGTATTTTAAGAAAGGAAAAGATGGTCTTAAGATAGTGATGCTCAAATCACATCTGGCTTCTGAAATTACAAGAGATATGTATACATATATAATATATCAAAGGTTATCAGTATATATTGAGTATTACAACTTTAATACAGTTTTTTTTCCTTTCTTAAAACGTGTATACATTTTTTGGCACTCTCTGTGTTTATCACCACAATCAAGATGATGAATTTATCCATCATTCCCCCAAATTTCCCTCTGCCTTTTATAATTCTCCCTTCCTGCCCCACTCATCCATAGGCAACCACTGGTCTTCTTTGTCATTATCCGATAGTGTGCTTTTTCTAGAATTTCATATTGACAGAATCAAATGTACTCTGTGTCTGCTTCTTTCCCTCAGCATAATTACTTTAAAATTTGTTGTGCTATTGTGAATATCAATAGTTCATTTTCTTTTGGTCTTGAGTAGTAGTTCATGTATGGATGTGGCAGGCTTTACACATTCACCAATTGTTGAGTTATTTTCAGTTTTAGGCTATTAAGAATGAGGTTGCTATGAACATTTGTGAGCATATCTTTGTACACATGCTTTCATTTCTCTTGGCTAATTTTTGGGAGCGTAACATTGGGCATACTTTTAAAGAAACTGCCAAATTGTTTTCCAAAGGGGTTTTACCTTTTATGTTCCCACTAGCAATATATAAAGGTTTTCATTTCTCCACATCCTTTCCAATTCTCGTTAGTATCTTTTTTGATATAGTCATTCTAGTGAATGTGAAACAGCATCTTATGTTGGCTTTGATTTACATTTCTCTAATAACTAATGATGGACATTTTTTTCTTATGCTTGATTATTGTCCAGATATTTTTGGTGAAGTGTCTATTGCCCATTTTTAATTGAGCTGTTTGCTTTTTTTATTGTTACATTTGGGGTAGTTTATATATTCTAAGTACAGGTTTATGTACTTTGCAACTATTTTCTCCTAATCTGTAGATAGTCTTTTCATTTTAGCAATAGGGTCTTTTGAAGACCAGAAATTTAAAATTTCACTATAGTGAATACACATTATCCAATTTTTCTTTTATGGATTTTGTTTTGATGTCACATCTAAGAAATCATGGCTTAATCCAAGATTGCAGAAATATTCTATTTTTTTCTAGAAGTTTTGTAGTTTTACATTTTTAGGCCAATGATCCATTTTGAGTTAACTTTTGCATATTATGTAGATTACTGATCAAGATTTGTTTGTTTATTTACTTGCACACACATGTCTAGTTATTCTAAAACTATTGAGAACACTGTCCTTTTTCTGTTTAGTTGCCTTGGCACCTTTGCTGAAATTGAATGACCATATATATTTTTTGTGTCTACATCTGCATTTTCTATTCTGTGTCACTGATTTGTTTTCCTTCAGACCAATATCATAATGACTGTGGATTTGAAGCCATGGTCTTGAAACCATGTAGTTAAGTCCTCTAACTTTGTCCTTATTTAAAATTGTTTTCATTGTGCTAGGTTCTTTGGGCTCAAGCAATCCTCTTGCCTTAGTTTTTCTATTTTTTCTACTTTTCCCTTGTGCTCTTTATTCCTTTTTCCCTTGTTTTCAGTTTTCCTTTGCCTCAATTGAATGTTTTATGATTCTATATTATCTCTTTTGATAATTTTTAGTTTTAATTCTTTGTGTGTGTGTGTGTGGTTGCCTTAAGCTTTATAATATGTACTTCTAACTTATTACAGTCTACCTTCAAGTTACGATGTACTACTCCATGTATAGTACGAACCTTACCATAGTATATTTTAATTTCCCCCTCTGAGCCTTTGTGCTGTTGTCATACATTTTACTTCTACACCTGCAATACAGCACTATTATTTTTTCCTTAAACACTCAATATCTTTTAAACAGTTTTAAAAATTGTGGCACAACATGCATAATGTAAAATTTACTGTTTTGGTCAGGGAGCTATCATCCATTGGCTAAGGCAGCAACAACAAGCCCCAGTACCCAGTGTTGGAGTTACTTCTGTGAGTCCTGGGGACTGCGTCTCAGACTGTCTGCTGCCCTCAGGCTCACCACTCACTTTTTGGGATTCCTTGGCCTTGCTGCCTCCTCTTATTCTTTTGCTTTTTTAAAGCCAATAAATGGGCACAAGGGAACTTACCTGCAGGCCCAGGAGTGGACAGACAGTGCAGCCTCTGCTTCTTCTTGAGCCACCTTAGCTGTGGGCACTGCTGGTTGCTGCCAATTGTGAGACTCCAACTCAACTATCTCCAAAGAGGCCAGCATGCAGTCCTCATCAAGTTCAACCAGCCAAGGATGTGTTTTATCAGAGGGCAAAATGATGCCAAGCACTGTTATTGTTGATGGGACTGATGTTAGGATGGATAAGTCCAAAATTAGACGTTTCTTTGCTAGCTGTTCTTCAGTAGGGGTGTGAAGATCAAATTATCACAGATCAAACTGAGGTGTCAAAAGGCTATGAATTTGTTCCATTTTATAATGCCATGGATGTGCAGGACATAGTGGAGTCACAGATAAATTTCCATGGTAAAAAAATTAAAATAGGGCTCTGCAATCAGCAAACAAAATGTGTTTCTCATATGCCCCATTCTTTGGTTTTTAATCTTTCCCCTTCACCACAGAGTCAGTGTCTGGAGTAATCCAAACACTGAAACTTACATGCAGCCTCCAACCAGGATAAATCCTATAATTCAGTAGATCCAGACATATCTTCCTTATCTAAGTTCAGGTCAGGTATCATTGGATATCAGTTGACTGTATATAATAATCAAATACAACCCTGGTGGCCTATTGGGAAATTAAGGGATTACGTTATACTGCCACTTTGTACAGCTGTTAATCACCACTGTAATGAAGTAGGTTGGGAGGTGTAGTTTTGCCAAAGAAGTCCTCAGTTTATTTACCTATTCCATTCTCTGAAAATGGAAATCTGAGGCTGGAGCATTCATGGTGGTATCTTGTCTATTTAATTCAGAGAACAGATGGGGAGACTCTCTTGTTACTCATGAAGATTACTACAAGGATAAAAGAGTGTGCACTTCAGAAGTTCGCAATGCTTAAATCTGTCTCTACTAACTTTCTAGTCTCATAGGAAATTTTTAGTTTTAAATATTAAAAAGAGACTGAAGCCAGGCTGAGTGGCTCATGCCCATATCTTAGCTTTCTGTGAGGCTGAAGTGGGAGAAGCCCCTGAGCTCAGGAGTTAGAGACCATCCTGAGCAAGAACGAGATCCTGTTTCTACCAAAAATAGAAAAATGTGTGATAGGGTGCACCTGTAGTCCCAGCTACTGAGAGCTGAGGCACAAACTCCAGGGCTGAGGCAGGAGAATCACTTGAGCTCAGGAGTCTGAAGTAGCAGTGAACTATGATGATGCCACTGCAATCCTGGGGCATGAGGGCGATGGAGTGAGGCTCTGTTTCAACAAAAAAGAAAAAAAAAGGAGAAAATACGTGGGAAACTTTTCACTATTACAGAAATTTAATTCTGAATTTTGATAAATCCCACAAAGACTGCCTGTACAAATTATAACAGATCACCTAGTTTTAATTTACATGGTAACTGTTCCTCCTTAGATGAGTATTCAGAGATAGGCTTTATGTTGAATATATAGTGAAAAGTAAAAAACTATTTGAGACTGAAGTGAATAAGATTTATTTGTAAGGATTTTAAAAATTGAAATCAACATTTTGAGAGTTTAAAAACAAATGCTAATTTAAAAACTGCTTTACAAAATTGATATTTTGAGAAGTCAGAATTTTGATAATTTGAAGACAAGCATTTCAGTTCTTGGCAAGTATCTGTGAACAACCCAACAATATTATACTTTGAATTTATAGTTTGTTTAGAAATTTACCATTTAAGCACTTAAAACTGCCTTTCTACTCTGTGTAGAACTCAAGCTATGTTAAAGTCTGCCTTATCTAAACCCAGTAAAATGGATTTTAAATAAATACTTCAGTCATGCATCTTACATTTATTAGTTCAAAATATTTTCTCTATTACCTATAATCCACACAGAGATATCCTATTTGATTGGGATGTTAATTAGAACAACACGATTTCTGAACCTAAATCTTTTTTTTTGTTGTTATTGTTTGGGATTCATTGAGGGTACAAAGAGTTAGGGTATACTGATTGCATTTATTAGGTAAATTCTCACATATTATTGTGTCCCATCCCCAAGAGCTATGTTACACACCGTGACCCCCAACCCCCTCTCTCCCCCCTTCTCCCCACTCCGTCATTCCCCTACCTGCCACCATGTATTAGGTCATCTACAGACTTCATATTAGAATTAAGTACACTGGATTCTTTCTCCTCCATTCTTGTGATGCTTTACTAAGAAGAATGTGTTCCACCTCAATCCAGGTTAATACAAAAGATGTAAAGTCTCTGTCTCTTTTAATGGCTGAATAGTATTCTATGGTATACATATATCACAGCTTGTTAATCTATTCCTGGATTGGTGGGCATTTAGGTTGTTTTCATGTTTTGGCACTTGAAAATTGAGCTGCTATAAATAGCCAACTGCAAATATCCTTATGATAAAAGGATTTTTTTTTTCTGAGTAGATGCCCAGATGGCAGGATCAAATGGGAGGTCTAATTTGAGTTCTTTGAAAATTCTCCATACTTCCTTCCAAAAAAGGTTGTACTAGTTTGCAGTCCCACCAGTAGTGTAAACGTGTTCCCTTCTCTCTACTTCCATGCCAGCATCTTCAGCTTCGAGACTTTGTGATGTGGGCCATTCTCACTGGGATTAGGTGATATCTCAGGGTGGTTTTGATTTGCTTAAGAATATAGGTATAGGTAGCACATTTCTTAAGTGGTCAAAGCCATCTATGACAAACCCACAGCTAATATTATATTAAATGGAGTAAAACTGAAAGCTTTTCCACTTAGAACTGGAACCAGACAAGATTATCCTCTATCCCCACTACTATTCAACATAGTGCTGGAAGTTCTAGCCAATACAATCAGACAAGAGAAGGAAACAAAGGGCATCCAAGTGGGGGTAGAGGAGGTCAAACTCTGATTTTTGCACATGATATGATCCTATTAGAGAACCCCAAAGACTCAACCACAAGACTCCTGGAAGTCATCTTAAAATATAGCAATGTCTCAGGATATAAAATCAATGTTCAAAAATCAATAGCCTTTGTATATGCCAATAACAGCCAAGATGAGAAGCTAATCAAGGGCACAATTCCTTTCACAGTAGCATCAAAGAAAATGAAATACCCAGGAATATACATAACAAAAGAGGTGAAGGACCTCCACAAAGAAAATTAAGAAACCCTAAGAAAGGAAATAGCAGAAGATATTAACAAATGGAAGAAGATACCATGCATACTATGCTCATGGCTGGGAAGAATCAACATTGTTAAAATGTCTATACTTCCCAAAGCAATCCCTATTAAAATACCAGCATCATACTTTCAAGAATTGGAAAAAATAATTCTTTATTTTGTATGGTACCCCAAAAAACCCCACATAGCCAAGGCAATTTTTAGTAATAAAAACACAGCCGTGGGCATCAGCCTATCAGACTTTAGACTATACTATAAGGCCATAGTGATCAAGAGAGCATAGTATTGGCACAAAAATAGAGACATACATTTGTAACCGAATAGAAAACCGTGAGATGAACTAACATCTTACAGCCACCTGTTCCGTGAGACCTGCATAACCACATGTAAAAGACTGAAACTAGACCCGTACCTTTCTCCACTCACAAAAATTGATTCAAGATGGATAAAAAAGATTTAAATCTAAGGCATGAAACAATAAAAATCCTCAAAGAAAGTGTGGGGGGAAAACAGTTGAAGGTATCAACCTGAGGAAAGACTTTATGAAGACGATTTCTATGGCAATTGCAACAACAAAAATAAACAAATAGGACTTAATTATACTGAACAGTTTCTGAGGAGACAACAACCAAAGCAAATAGACAACCTTCAGGATGGGAAAAGATATTTGTACATTATGAATTGAACAAGAGCTTGATAACTAGGATCTACAGAGAACTCAAATGATTCAATAAAAAGTGGATCTAATTCTTTTAAAGAATCCAAAACTAACATTGAGTAGGCATTTAAACTTCTCAGTAAGTGACCATTTTTCTGTTTTTTAAATTTTTTTCCTTAAAATAGCTCAATGGCTGTATCTTAAATTATTGTTACAAAATATTGTTATTGAAGAATACTGATTTTTTTTTTTCAACAGAGCCCACTTTGTCACCCTGGGTAGAGTGCTTTGAAATCACAGCTCACAGCAACCTCAAACTCTTGGGCTCAAGCAATTCTCTTGCCTCAGCCTCCAGAGTAGCTGGGACTACAGATGCCCACCACAATGCTCAGATATCATTTTTTAGAGACGGAATCTCGCTCTGGCTCAGGTTGGTCTTGAGTTCCTGAGTTCAGGCAATTCACCCTCCTTGGCCTCTCAGAGTGCTAGTATTATAGGCATGAGTCACTGTGCCTAGCCTGAAAATTTTTTGTGTTATTTAAAGGTTAATGGTATCTAAAAGAATTGCTTTAGGCTAGGCCCAGTGGCTCACATCTGTAATCCTAGCACCCTGGGAGGCCAAGACAGGAGGATCCCTTGAGCTCACTGAGCTTTAGACCACTCTGAGCAAGAGTGAGACCCTGTTTCTACTAAAATTAGAAAAACAGCCAGGTCTTGGGATGGGCACCTGTAGTACTCCAGAGGGGGAGACAGGAAGATTGCTTGAACCCAGGAGTTTGAGGTTGCTGTGAGCTAGGCTGACCCCATAGCACTCCGGCGTGGGGTAACAGAGAGAGACTTTTCTCAAAAAGAAATAAAAAGAAAGAAATAAAAAGGAATTGTTTTTTTACAAAAACTTTAAAATATTGGCTATTTGCTACAGGGCAAATAGATTTTTAATTTTGTTTGTTAGCCTATTATATATTTCCTTTCTGAAAATAATTTACATCCAGAAGAATCAAAGTAGGTAGTTTTGGTTTCTCTAAACCAGTGGTTCTCAGCCTGTGGGTCTTGACCCCTTTGTAACAATGAAAATACATCCTGCACATCAGATATTTACATTATGATTCATAACAGTAGCAAAATTACAGTTATGGAGTAGCAACGAAAATAATTTTATGGTTGGGGGTCACCACAACATGAGGAACTATATTAAAGGGTTGCAGCATTAGGAAGGTTGATAACCACTGCTCTAAATTATAGAAGGTTATTTAATAAACCTTTTGAACCATGCTAACAGCAGAGTTAACAATGTATTTCCCGATTGGCAACCTCTATTAGACACTGTCCATTGTGACCAGCACCGAGAGCATTGAGCCGCTTTGCTGTACCTACAGTCTTTACAAACTAAGCTTCTAGGAGTTTTGCTCCTAGGACCAGTAGAGTGCAGCAGGAAAGTAGAGCTGGGAGCAGTTTGAGGGCTAAGCCCCAGAAAGATTGCAGTGTGATAATACCTTCCCTAGGGAAACAATAGAGTCAGCATTATTATTATTATTTTTTGAGACATAGTCTGACTATGTCACCCTCAGTAGAGTGCTGTGGTGTCACAGCTCACAGCAACCTCCAACTCTTGCCTCAGCCTCTTGAGTAGCTGGGACTACAGGCACCCACCACAACACCTGGCTATTTTTTGGTTGGAGTTGTCATTGTTGTTTAGCAGGCTGGCCGGGCTTGAAACTGCCAGCCTTGGTATATGCGGCTGGTGCCCTTACTCACTGAGCTATGGGTGCCAAGCCAGAGTCAGCATTATTTTTTATTGATAGGAATACATAGTTTGGGGTCCATGTGGTAATTTAATACATTCATATCATTTGCAAAGATTAAGTCAGTGTACTGGGATGTCCATCACCTCAAAAACTTGTCTCTTCTTTATGCTAGAACCATTTGAATTCTTATTTTCTAGCTGTTTAAAAATGCACAATAGATTATTGTAAACTATAGTCACCCTACTGATGCAGGTCTTATTTCTCCTATCAAACCATATCTTTGTCCCTGTTAATCAGCTTCTTTTCATTCCCTCTGGTCCGTGGCTCTCCCCAGCCTCCGATAACCACCAATCTACTTGCTGTCTTCATGAGATCTACATTTTTAGCTCACACATGTGAGTGAGAACATGTTTGTCTTTCTTTCTGTGCTTGGCTTATTTTACTTAATGTACTTAACAGTGACTTTCAGTTCCATTCATGTTGCTGAGCCAGCACGTGTTGGACACACTTGACTTTCAAGTGGCTTCCTGGCCTTCCTTCTGTTGGCCTTTTTCCTAAAATGGGGAACTTTCTTACCCTTGACCAACTGCAGCTACCACGGGCCATATCACCAGTGTCATTTTGGGTCTATAATTCTAGTGTTTTCACTAATCTGAAGAGAAGAGTCTATTAACTTTGAAGAATACTCAAGAGGCCTTTATACATCAGAGTGAAAGGCCTTGAAATCTGTTCTTTTAAAAATTCTCTGTACATTTATTTGTGCAGTAACATTCTTCTGTGTTCATTCTGTGATTAAATCTCCACTTTACTATCAATGATAGCTAAATTCCAAAGGGCAAATTCCAGTTATACCAATAAGACCTTAAAGAAAAGTAAGGAAATAATAATTTTTAATCTGTTATTTTGTTGAAATGAAGTATTTAAAAGAGTAAGGTCAATCTCAGGGCCACAACTATTAAAAACCAAGATGAAATAGTAAGGTAGAAATAAGAGACAAAGTCCTGAACCTTTCAAAATGGAAAATGAATTTTAAATATAAAGTCCTGTTCCAATTTCCTATTGCAGGTACTGTCATTGCATAAATGAATAAACAAAGTCTTTTCCCTAAAATTTACCAGTTTAGCCATTGTAAGTGTACAATTCAGTAGCATTAAGTACATTCACATTATCATGCAACAAACACCCCCCCCCCATCTCCAAATTTTTCATCTTCCCAAAATGAAACTCTGTTCCCATCAAACAATAACTCCCCATTCTCTCCTCCCCACATCCCTGGCCATCACCATTCTACTTTCTGTCTCTATGAATCTAACTACTCTAGGCAATGTGTGTAGGTGAAATCACACATTGTGCCTGGTTTAATCCACCTAGCAAGTCTTTAGGGTCATTCATGTTGTAGCACGTGTCATAATTATGTTCCTTTTTTAAGGCCAAATAATACCCCATTATATGTGTGTATATGCAACATTTTGTTTATCCATTCATCCGCTGATAGACATTTGGAGTGTTTCCACCTTTTGGCCATAGATGTAATGGACATAGATGTACAAGTATCTTTTGAGTCCCTCCCTGCTACCAATTTTTTGGGGGGTATATATCCAGGAGTGGATTACTGGGTGATATGGTAGTTCTATATTTAATTTTTTGAGGAATAATCATACTGTTTTCTACAGCAGCTGCACCGTTTCACATTCCCACCAGTACTGCATAAAGTTTCTTTATTTCTTTTTTTTTTTTGAGGCAGATTCTCACTATATCACCCTGGGTAGAGTGCCGTAGCATCACAGCTCACAGCAACCTCCAACTCTTGGGCTTAAGGGACTCTCTTGCCTCAGCCTCCCAAGTAGCTGGGACTACAGGCTCCCGCCACAACCCCCGGCTATTTTGCATAAAGTTTCAATTTCTCTGTCTTCTCATCAACACTTGCTGTTTTCTTTCCTTTTTTTTATAATATCCACCCTAATGAGTGTGAAGTAGAATCTCGTGATTTCAATTTGCATTTCCTTACTGATTAGCAAAGTAAGAGCTATTTTTGAGGTTTCCTATTTACTCACATAGTTACCATTTCCAGCGTTCTGCATTAGTTTGTTAGAGCTACATTTCCATATGGCGTCATATTCCTTCTGCCTGAAGGAGTTCCTTGTACGGTTCTTATTCTCACTGTGCATATATACTGGTGGGAGAATTCTTTCAGCTTTTGTATATCTGAAAATGTCTTTATTTCACCTTTATGTTTGGAAGATGTTTTTGCTGCTTATCAGGACTGACTATATACTTTGTGGGACAGAATGCAAACTGAAAATGTAAAACTTTCTTTTCAAACCTTGTTAAGAATTTCAAGCCATTGATAGCAGAGCATTAAACCACGCCTGGTCCTTCTGCATGTAGAATCTTATGTGACTGCATGAGTTGCACACAGCAGAAGCCTACTCTGCTGAATTTTAGGTGACCACTTTTTTGTTGCTTCAGTACTTTAAAGATGTTGCTCTGCTTCCTTTTAGCTTACAATTTTTTTCTTTTCTTTTTTTTTTTTTTTAGACAGAATCTCACTCTATCACTCTGGAGAATGCTGTGGTGTCATAATTCACAGCAACCTCAAAGTCTTGGGCTCAAGTGATTCTCTTGCCTCAACCTCCCAAGTAGCTGAGACTACAGATGGCCACCACAGCATCTGGCTAGTTTTTTCTGTGTATAGCAGAGACAGGATCTCAGTCTTGCTCAGGTTGATCTCTAACTTCTAAGTTCAAGTGATCTGCCTGCCTCGGCTTCCCAGAGTGTGAGGATTACTGGCCTGGGTCACCGTGCCCAGCCTAATTCTGTTCTCATTCTTGTCTTCATTCCTGTCTATGTAATGAATGGGTCTTTTTTCTCCTGCATACTTAACAAATTTTCTCATCACTGAACTTAAGCAATTTGGTTACAGCATGTTGCTTATTTACTTCATTTCTTGTGCTTCGGGTTTGTTGAGCTGGTTGGGCTCCTGTGAGCCAAGAGGATGTTTCACTCCGATTCTCACTTGTGATTTTTACCCCAACCTCAGTTATGCTGATCAGTACTCAGATAAATACTCAGGGAGACCCTCTACAGATTTCTGGAATTTTCTTTCTGATACTATGCCTTATGAACTCGAAGCTACCTTGGGGCTTCTCAAATTCCAGCATAATCTCTTCAATTTAGGGAGTTTACCAACCTCTGCCTGATTCCCTCTCTCCCCACTACCACCTGCAAACCTCTAACTGGTTTTACTTCTTTTTTTTCTCTGATATCACTGTCCTATGTTGCCTGACATTCAGTGTCTGAAAATCATTGTTTAACATATATTGTCCAGCTTTTTGTCATATATGTCAGGGATGAGGGGGAATAAATATGGACCCTATTACTGCATGTTGTTTGCAAGTAGAAGTGTCTCTCTAACCATGTTGTGAATGAGTCATTCCCCCCCCGCCCCCGGCTACACATCAAAATTACCTAAGGGAAGTGAAAAAGAAACAAACTGATGTAAAGGCTCCACTGGAGACTCAGTACATCTGACTCTGAGACTGAAGTCCTGGCATCAGGATTGTTTAAAAGCACTCTAGCTTTTCTCATGCACAGAAGAGTTAAGCTTTACATATATATTTATATGTAACTCAAGTTATATATATGTATGTGTGTGTATATATATATAATCAAATATTGCATATACAAACAATTATGAGAAACTTTTGTGTTCTGTCACTCCATTCAAGACATCTATGTCTTGAACAGACAATCAGCTATTGCATATACAATATCCAAGACATCTATGTCTTGGATGGAGTGATAGAGCACAAAAATTTCTCAGAATTGTTTGTATATACAATAACTGATTATATAAATATATCTATTTTTGTATATATATAATTTGTATATTTGTATATTATATGATACATATTTGTGTG
Source organism: Galagoides demidoff (assembly GCA_963574575.1). Lineage (NCBI taxonomy): Eukaryota > Metazoa > Chordata > Mammalia > Primates > Galagidae > Galagoides > Galagoides demidoff. The sequence continues at coordinate 2,758 of CAUYQV010154636.1, read as the reverse complement.
TGTGTATATGTATATAGGTGTGTGTGTGTGTGTGTGTGTGTGTGTGTGTATAGAAAGAGGCAGTGTGGAGTTACAGAAAATTTTAAAGCAGGGTCTGACATACTTAGAGTTTGTTTTAGAGCAGGAGTTCTCAACCTGTGGGTTGTGACCCCTTTTTAACAATGAAAATACATTGTGGCATTAGGAAAGTTGAGAACTGCTGTTTTAGAGTGACGAGTGTGCGGGAGACAGGTTAAGGGGGTTGAGTGAAGAGACAAGGGATCATTGAGAAGCTGTTGCAGGACCAGAGGTGATGGGGGCTTGAACTCAGGCATTGATATTGGGAATGGTGAAGAAGGGATAGATCAAGAACTACTAAATTAGGGGGAACGGCTGCTGAGGATCAGGGCAGCTGGAGACGTGGGCCGCACTGATGGATGAGACTCTTGCTGAGTTTATCAAGAGGACCCTCTTGAAAATTCCCTTGACTGAAATGACAACCGTCCTGAAAAGCCCTGGGATGGTCATGAGACCCACCCTGGGATGATCTGACTTTCTTTATGAACACTGCATCTTCAGTAGAGCAATACAAGAGTGCAAAAAGTGCAAGGAACAACTACCCCTTCTTGCTGCCTGGATCTTTATTGCTTCTCCTATTCCTGCCCTTCTAAGCTTGTTCTTTTGAGTCTTCAACTATTCCTTTGATCCTGTGGGTTTCTCCCTCCAGTAAATTCTCTTTTAAAACATTTAATATAGCCTAGGTCTTTTCATTGGTTTCTCCAAAAAGTATGTGTGGAGTGTCAGGCACAATTCCAGGTGTTGTATAAAATGAGGAAAAAATTATCAGATGAAGGCTCTACTCTCACAAGCTTAAGTTTAATGAAATTGTGGTAGTATTGGTGAGGAAACAGACAGAAAACAAGTAATATGTAAATAAAATGATTTCTGATATTCATAAAGCTTATAAAGAAAATAAAATTGGGTCATTGATTGGAGAGAGACTGAAGCAGGTGGTGGGAGATGGCAATCACAGTTCTAAGGTCTCTGAGACAGGCATAAGCTCTGTATGACTGATGAACAGAAAGGAGACCAGTGCAGCTGGAGCATCACAACCGAGAGGAGAGGTGGGCCAGAGCTGGGTCCTGGGAAACCTTGTAGGCAGAGAGGTGAGCCAGAGCCGGGTCCTGGGAAACCTTGTAGGTGCTAGTGAGCAATTGATTTTATTCTAAGGACACCAGGAAGCCAAGGAAGGCTTGAGGCAGGAGCATGATATGATCTGGAAAATGTTTAAACATATTAATTTGCTCTTGAAGAACAGACTTTGTGAGGCTAGGAGTGGAAGCAAGGGCAGCTGCTCAGGAGACTGCTGCATTAAGCAGGACGGATACCAGATAATGGTGATTTTCATGGTGTGGGAGCAGTGGGGCTGGTAAGAAGCAAATGGATTCAAAATATGTTTTGGAGGTAGAGCTAATCGGATTTGCTGGTACATTGGATGCAGGGAATGAAGTGAAGAGAGAAAGTTTCACAGGCCTTTTTACAAAGGGTAATTTCCCCCCTTAGCCATGGAATTAGCTCATATCTGGGCACCTGATTGTATTAATCCAAACAGGGTGCTCTTCAGGGGCCTGCTGAAAAGAGACTGCCCTTCTAAAGGATTTGAACCAGGAGAGAAGGTAGGCCTGTGCCCCGGCAGGTAACTTGGTACCTTAACAATCCTGAAGACAAACCAACAAATAAGAGAACTGAGGGGTAAGGAGGGACAGTTTCATTGTTGGAGTCTCTATATGAAGTGGTGCTTGAAACCTCTGGTTGAGGTTTTGCTCCTATTCATTTTAGGGGGTGGTTAGGTGGTAAGACAAAGAAATAGAGCTCACTCCAATGGAGTTATCTAAGAATTATCTTCACAGAGGACTGCAGATGGGGGCCAAACGATGGCAGCGCTCCTGGTGGGAGGATGGTAGTGGACCTGGGGAAGGTATCCCTAGGCACATGGCTACCTCTTCTTCAAACTGCCTGTTCTGAGTATTATTTGCCAGATCTGCCTCACAAGTATGGGTGATTCATAATAGGTCTCACAGGGCTTTCAAACAGAATTCTAGAACAATTTTGTATTATGATCCCTGACATCCCATAGCAGCAGAGTTGTCGTTCCTACTGCCATCATTACATTTGTAATTTGCATTATTAATATTTATAGAGTACATGATACACACTAGGCCCTATCTTAAACACTTCATAAACACAATCTCATTTAATACTACATTTCTGTTGAAAGATGCTAATATTAACATCCCCATTTTTATTAAAAATGAAATAACTTGCCAAGGTACACAGTTGATGTGGTGAGACTTGTGGTTAATTGATATTTGTTAATATTCTGATTCACGTGCATTTGAGTAATTATTTTTGTCTATTTTATATGTTCTTAACATGTTTCCTTTCAATGACCTTAGGTTTGTTTTTCCTTAAAAAATACATCAAAACAAGAAACAAAAAGTATAATTTGGACAAAAATGTTCTGGTCTCCAAAATAGCGTAACAAGTTTGAAAATGTCATCTGTTTTAAAACAATCAGCTGCATGATTAAAATGTGACCTTGTGAGGATTTGCTTTCTTTCTTTCTTTTTTTTTTTTTTTTGAGATGGAGCCTCAAGCTATCCCTGGGGTAGAATGCCATGGCATCACAGCTCATAGCGACCTCCAACTCCTGGGCTCGAGCGAGTCTCCTGCCTCCGCCTCCCAAGTAGCTGGGACCACAGGCGCCCGCCACAACGCC
>CAUYQV010154635.1:0-11357 GCA_963574575.1 Galagoides demidoff | reverse complement strand
TGTTAGAAATCAGCTGAGAAGGGCTATCGACACTAAAAAGTCACATGGAAATATCCTGATGTGACTTTTTTTAGAGGGTCTCACTTGATCACCCTCGGTAGAGTTCCGTGGTGTCACAGCTAATAGCAACCTCCAACTCCTAGGCTTAGGCAATTCTCTTGCCTCAGCCTCCTGAGTAGCTGGGACTAAAGGCGCCTGCCACAATGCCCAGCTATTTTTTTGTTACAGTTTGGCTGGACTGGGTTCGAACCTGCTACCCTCAGTATATGGGGCCAGTGCCCTACCCACTGAACCACAGGTGCTGCCCAGTGATGGACATTTTCATTGATCTGGGTGATGGTCATATGGATGTATACATATGAAAAAGTCCTCAAGATGTTTGTACACCTAAGATTTGTTTTCACTGGATGTGAATAGTATCTCAATAAAATACTTTCTAAAATATATACCCCCCAAAATGCCTCTACCCTTGCCCAAGGAAATAAGATTTGGGAGCAGAGGATTCAGAGGTAATGAGTATTTTGAAAAAGCTCCCCATTTCCCTCCAATACTGGAAGCTGCCAAACATTCTTTTAGGAATTGGAATTAGGCTAGGATAAATAGTAGAACCTCTGTAAGCTGACCACCCAAGGGACTGTAACAAACGGACCAATGTAAGAAACTAGGCCTACTGTACTGATACGGACATGTGCTGCATGATTGGCCGATGACAATTAGGTCAACTTAAGGAGGTGGTCGGTGTAGGGATGTGGTCAACTATGAAGGTTCTACTGTGCATAAACACAACTTTAAAATTTGTAGAAAGCCCCTAGATATCATCAAAATGTTCTTACCAAAGCCTGCTTACTTTCCAGTTTGCTTTGGTTAGGGAACTTGTTTTGCTTTCAGTGATTTCAATGTCTTTGAGGGTATAAAATTAATACATTAATGAGAAGAACATATGGGTGGGGGTGGGAGGAGTCATGGAGGCTCAAGAGATCCTGCTTAGTATTTATAGTTTGAATCATGCTTAGAAGAAGTCAGATGTTGCTTTTTTTTTTTGAGACAGTCTCAAGCTGTTGCCCTGGGTAGAGTGCCATGGTTGTAGCTCACCAGCTCAGCAGCTCACAGCAACCTTAAATTCTTGGGTTTAAGTGATTCTTGTGCCTCAGCCTCCCAAGTAGCTGGGACTACAGGCACCCGCCACAACACCTAGCTGTTTTTTGTTGTTACAGTTGTTGTTTTAGGTGGCCTGGGGCCCGGTTCAAACCCACCAGCCTTGGTGTGTGTGGCAGGCGCCCTACCCACTGGGCTACACATGTTACTTTCAAAATTCAACATTAACAAGCTCCTAAACTTGCAAAGCTGTAACATATAGTGATGTGTTCGGGGGCAATCTCATTAACCAAACTCCTGTTTACCCTGATGCAGAGTAAGGATACTTCAGTGTGGCAAAGACTTGGCAAATGGATTTCTTTTTTTGTTTTTGAAAGAAATTTATTATATTTATCCAGAAAATGCAAGTTTTTTTTTCTTACCTGAAATTGTACTTTTTATTTTAAAAAAAGAATTGTATTGCCTTTCTGTGATCTAAGAACAGTAAAAGAAATGTGGCTGGTCAGATACACTTTATAAGCTTGAAATTAATAGTGTATTTTTCCTTGTTTTTAATACAATGATTCAAATTAATAAATGAGCCCACAGGGTTAGTTCTAAATTTTAGCTTTACTTACCATTGAAAACTCAGTGACATCCATCACAGTTTTAAAACTTTTTTGAGACAAGAGTCTTACTCTACAGCCCTGGGTAGAGTGCCATGGTGGGTCATAGCTCACAGCTTCTGGGTTGGAGCAATCCTTTTGCCTCAGCCTTCTAAGTAGTTGGAATACAGGCATCTGCCACTAATTTTTCTGTTTTTAGTAGAGCGGGGTCTCACTCTTGCTCAGGCTGGTCTCCTGAGCTCAGGCAATCCACCTGCCTTGGCCTTCCAGAGTGCTAGGATTACAGGTGTGAGCCTGTAACACTCAACACTTTTTGATCTGAAGGAGATGTGAAAACAGACCTCTGTCCACTATGTTTTGCTTTTCTGCTTTTCATTGGCTTTATTGCTTAGCTTCCTCCCCAGGCACGCTCTCTCTCTGGAGGAATATACACTCCTGCAAGGTCAGGCCTGGGAAGGACCTCAGAGATGGACTAATCCAGCCAAACCCTATCTGCTGTCACACTCCAATTAAAAAATAAACTTAGGCCTAAAGGTGAAGTGGTTTGCTCAGAGTCACGTGGCTGGTCAGAGGCAGAACTAAAATTCTGTCTGTATGCAAGTCCTTTGCCCCTATGTCTGTGCTCCAAAAACCACAGGGTGCTATGCTCTACTTGCCATCATAGCAATTTTAGAACAAAGATAGGCATGTTACCTCCTTTCCATTGGGAAAGATGCCAAGACGCCTCCCATCTCCCAGGAAGGAGCAGAAGCCTGAGTCTTACATTGAGGGCCCAATCTTTAATCCTAATCCTGTCTTGGTCAAATTTCAAAGACATTAAGAGCATGCACTTTGGGCTGGACAGGCAAGGGCCTATTATTGTATCTCACTAGCTGCATGACCCTTGGTGTGATAGGTAATTTCTTTATGCCTCACTTTCCTCATCTAGGAATGGGGATAATGATACAGGAGCTCCCAGAGTGCTTTACATGCTTTCTGGCACACAGTGAGGCACTGCCTAACATTTTCTTTGGAAATCCAGCCCATACAGCTATTTTCTTGAAAATCTGAGAAACTTTCAGCATTTTCTTTCCATCCCTTTCAACATGGCATTCAGAGTCTGGTTCCTCATAGTTCTGGAGATTGGCAAATGCTCAGAGAAGTTCGTCACTACAGGTTTGCACAGGGGGGTACAATAAGGCTTTGCCATCCAGTTTCCAGTTCTCTTTCCCAAGAGGTGGGACCCTTTTGAGTTGTGGGACATTTGAAGTAATTTGGGATGATAATTTCTGTGACAATGACTACTAAATCCCTTTTCAACCCAAGAAAGCCTGTAAGGACTACACTTGAGTCTGGTGAGATAAAAGAACCCAAGACATGTACGTAGTCCTGCAAAAGACAACCGAAATATGGGCAAACTCTTTAATTCTACAGCTGCAGAAACCTAGTATCTCAGGGACTGGACACTTGTCATATCCAATCGGTCAGCAGCCGGGCAGGGCCTAAAACCCAGGTTCCCCCGCCTGGCTCAGAGCTTTTTCCATCATACCAGCTCCATCTCATTAACTCCACCTCCAGAAGCGCGAAGGAAGTCCCCTCCCAGTGCCTACCCAGGCAGGGTGGGGCAATTCTGTGGCACAGAACAAACTGGGAAAACGGCATATTGCAACTCTTCAGCACATATAGAAAGCAGGCTGCTTTCGCCATTACTGGGTAGGGTGGGAGTGGGGGACATAAAAGGGAAAGGGCGTTATGACACTACTTGGTCCAGTACCTGGAAGTCTGGGTGTTCTGGGGCGAGATCTCTGACACTGCCTACTTGGCGAGGCCACCTTAATTTCCCCTGCTCTGTCTTGTCCTGTGTGGTGGCTGCACAGAAGCGTCCCGCTTGGAGGGCTCCGCAACAAAAGGCGGACTGTCCTTGCTATAGGTCCAAGTGGGCGAGTTCGTGCCACAGCCTCGTCCCTGTGGTCTTCGGAAATCTAGGTGGTATTTTCCTTTCGTGCCCGCTGTCTCCCCCACGGCGGGAGCGGTGTAGGCTTGAGTTGGCTGAGGTGGCTTTGCTTTCGCTTCCAAGTCTCTTACTCCGGGAAGTTTCATCCTGTCCTCCGTTGTCAGCACCCACCTTATTTAAAACATTTTTCAAAGCTACCCTACTAAAAGTGCGCGACTTTTCCAGGGCCTGCAGAAGGAGCTCACGCAGCCTGGCATTCCTCAGATTCCAGCGCTGTGACGTCCCCAAGGACCGCGCGCCCGCAGCTCGGGAGCTCGGGCTCCACATTTCGGCGCTCGCCCGCGCGCCCTCCCGGGCCGCATTCCTCCCCGCCCCCGGCCGCGCGCCCCGCGCTCCCTCCGCCTCCAGGCCCCCAGCGCCGCGGAGCCCGGCCCGGGGTGGGGGAGCCGCGGCCGCCGGCGCCTGCTCGTCCCCTCCCACTCGCACGGCCCCTTCCTCCCTCCTCTCCCGGTCGCTCGCATTTCCTGCCGCTCTGGCTCTCCCGGCCTCTCAAAGTTCTTCCCAACTTTTTCTCCGCCGAGCGAGCGCAGCCGGCGCAGTCCCGGGGTCAGGTTGCTGCGCTCCTCCGGGCTCAGCTGCCTAGTCTACCGGCTCGGGTCCTCGGGGAGCAGTAGACGCAAAGTGGCTGCTGGCGAGCACTGCCCTCCCACCTTAGCGATCTTCCCTGGCCTTCTCGCCCCGGCTCCCCTCGAGCGGGACAAGCCGGTGCTTAGGTTTCCCCCCTTTTCTCCGGTGCGCCCCTGCAACAACTCTCGCGCCGGGATCGCGGCGGAAACCTCCCTCCCCTTTCTCCTCCGCCGGCTCCTTCCCTCGGCCCCTCCTCCGCCGGCCGCTGGAATCAATTCCGTGGGGAATCCGGGCTCTGCAGCCGCGAAGGACAACCTTTCCACGGGGGACTCCGGGGCGCGACGAGGGCCGTGTAAGCAGGTAAGCTCCATCCGAGGCGGAGGAGTCGGGCCCGAGGTTGGGGGCCGCCTCGGTGCTGCAGACGTCTCGAGGATGACTCGGGCAAAAGCTGGCAACGCCAACTGGCTATTGGCGGCCCGGGACGCCTGGCAGGGCGGCAGGGGCGCGAGGTGGCCGGGCCGCTGGGCTGTTATTTCGCTTTGGGAGCTGCCCGCGTTGAGGCGCGTAGCTTGTCCAGGGAGTAAGCTGGAAGGTGAGCGCTGTCCGGGGCGTTTGTGGTTAAACTCACACATTCTCCCTTCTTCCCAATACTTTTGGGTTTGGGGAACGAGAGAGGGCCTGGAAAGGGCAGCTGGCGATACCTAGACCGTGGAGGCAACGAGGGTGAAAGACGAACGACGTTGCGGTCACTGCAGCGCTGTGGGGAGATGTAGCTCCCAGACGCCCCGTCTGCCTCCCACGGGACAGGATCTTAGGAGAGTTTTCCTGCCCTCTCACTAGGCCCCAGCCGGTGCCACCGAACTCCTGGGCATCGAGGCTCCTGGGTAGAAGCTGTAGACACATAATTTCAGATCAGGTCTCCGCTTCAAACTTGCAAAATTCTAAGTATTAAGAACCCTTACATGACCCCTACCCCCTTTCTTTTCTGGAGGGGACATTGAGGCAGCGCTGTCCCTTTCTGCCTTTCCCTCACATTTCCTTCAATTCTTGTCGCTCTCCCTCCCTGCCTGCTATTTATACAGATTGTAGGGTTGTAGGGTTTTGACTTACGTCTATGGAAGGACTGCCTGTTACAGCTCTTTGTGAAGGCGAGGAATCTCTAAACTGCTGGCAGCTTTATGGGTTGCAGATTTTCCACGAATGTGTTCATTTCTGAGATGGATTGGTTCACCCGTTTCATTCAACAAACCCAGTATTGAGCTTCTACTTTGTCTGAAAGCGGGGTGGAGGGGTAGAAAGATGTAAAACAAGATGACAGTGCAGGAGTCTGCTGCTTAGTGGAGGAAACCCACAAGCTGATTAAGAGTTATAGAGCAGTGGAATACAGCTTCTCTGAGAAGCTCAAGGAGGGCTAGATCCTGGAGGTAAGGTGTGTGCACCTAGGATTGCAGGGTCAAGGTGGTGCTGCCTGGAGGGATTAGGAAGGTGTCTTGTAGGTAGAGCAAAACTGCTGGCGCAAAGTGAGTGCAGAAAAGGACAGAAGGGTCAAGCCTAATCCTGGGGGCTTAAGGGGGACTCATGGCTATGTTGATGCACCCTAATTCCTCCTTCCCCCATCAGAAATTAAACTAGAAGCATGTTACCCACTTCTGTGAACCACAAGCAGCTTCCAGAGAAGCAGACGCCTCCCTTTCTGGATACACCCCAGTGCCTGCTGCTGTTTCTCCTGGGAGAAGCTTGTTGTATGATCATCTACATTTTAATTGGCCCATGCTGGATTTCATGGTATTGATTCCTTTTTAAAGAGCTTCTAAACACAGCAATAGGTGATGATAATACTGAAGCATTTACATACTTTTCGTTATAAAATTACCCTATGTTGGTGCTGGGGGTAAAAGCTTGTGCCATAGAAATGACAGCCTTAATGAGCAGGAGTTTTTTGTTGTTTTTTTGAGATAGACTCTCAAGCTGTCTCTATGGGTTAAGTCCTGTGGCAGCATAGCTTTCAGCAACCTCCAACTTTTGGGCTCAAGTGATCCTCTTGCCTCAGTTTTTCAATTTTTAGTAGAGACGGGGGTCTCGAGTTTTGCTCAGGCTGGTCTTGAACTTGTGAGCTCAAGCAATCCACCCACCTTGGCTTCCAGAGTGGTAGGCGTGAGCCACCTGCCGGGCCCAATGAGCGGGAGCTTCATAGCGTGATACCCTTTTGCCTTATCTGAATGAGTGGCTATGCTGTTCAGAATTCATTTATTTATGTTTGTTCTGTACTTGTAAAAGTCTTTATTATTGGTTTAGCAGGGTTGTAAGGAATAGTATTTCTTTCTCTGAAACTTTATGAAAACTGAAGGCATTGTATCTTCTTGCAGTTCCTTATAGCTCAGTAGCATAGGATTCAGCAAATCCTGCCTCGAAAAATTCCTTATAGTACAGTAGCATTTTTGTACCTGACTTGCTTTTCACGGGTGCCTGTTTACTGGGCTGAAGTGGTGGTGTAGTATTGTTCATAGTGGCTGAGTCCTGGCCGAGGTGACAGATGTCCAGCTTTTAGTGACCTCAGGCCAGTATATCAGAGTGGAAAGAGCACGTTGGCTTCCTCCAACTTTGGGTATTTACCCAAGCCCCTCTAACAGCATCTTGCCTCAAGAATAGCCCCTTGACTGTTTTCCTGAAGTTAGAGAACCTCTATAAGAGAAATGGCTGAAAAGATCCCTTTCCTGGTTATCCCAGGCATCTACTTAGTTTCCATCATTGGCTTAAGTATGTAATTATTTTTAACACATTAGTTATTCAGCTTTATGCATACTGTGTCTTATAGACAGATGTCACAGGAAGAACAGAGAGACTGATTTAATGTGGAAGAACCATAAAGAATTCAGAGGGAAAATCAGAATTTGTAAAATAATTCTTTCTTCCCCTGAATGGATGAGCCAAGCATCAAGAATTTTGAGGATTTTTTTCTTTCAATGCCTGGCTTCCTTATTAGGTGTTTAAATTTTCCCCAGAGACGAAAACATCAACCTTCTTATTGTATATTCCAGCCTTCCTGGTTTCCATACTCTTGTTCTTTTTAAATAAGAATTTGATCAGATTCTTGCATTTGAACCTCATTAGTTATCACCAAGTGCTGTGTATTTTTAAAATTCATTCTCCTCAAAAGGGTGCTATGCACTTTAGAGATGAGGCAGGGGAAAGAGATAATACTTAATTAACCAATTAAAGAATGAAGGAAAACAAACACAAAAACTTTGGTAGGAAGGACGTTCAAGTTAATGTCTAAAATAAACTTTTTGATCTCCCCTTACTGATTGAAATTGATTTAATTTGCCCTCCCTCTGTCTGGGTCCCGTGGAAGGCTTGAGTTGTGTGTGTGTGTGTGGTGGGGGGTGTGGCAAGTTTTTTGGCCTTTCCTGCCTGTCAGTATACAGCAGCAGGGGGTCCAGATTTGGAGTTTGAAATATAGCTAGGTTCAGATTCCAGCTTCACTATTTTTTCTTTAGCTGTGTGATGTCGAGTGAACTTTTTTGTCATGGAGTCTCAGTTTCTTCATCTGTAAGGTGGAGCCAGTAGCATCAAGCTTGCCAGGATATTTACAGAGAATTCAGGATAGTGCAGTATATAGCACTTCACCCAGAATAGGTCGAGGATGGCCATTTATATATTCAGAGAGTTGTATGTGGCCATGAATATGCTCTTTGTGTGTTATTTTCCAGCAACCTGAATTCACATGTATGTCAACATACACATAAAGCTTTGTCTTGACTTTTTTTTAAGTTTTAAGTCTATTGGCTGAAAGCAAACATGTTTGTTGACAGCTACCACGTGACTCCTTATACACAGAGGTTGAGAATTACAGGCCCAGGCAGTAGGGAAGTTTGGGGAGGGTAGCTACTTTGAGAAAAAGGCAGAGACAGGGATCATTTTCCTTGCATGCTTTTTACTGTAACCAGGGTCCAGTATATTACATAAGGACTCTTGTAGTTCTAACATCGAAATGTAGTAGTGTTAGGCCAACTCTGCCTGCCTTTAACAAGAGTGCAAAACTGTCTGATGTAATTCTGCAGCCTTGGTTTCCTTCTTTGAAGCCCAAATATAAAGAATCAATGGCAACACCTTTAGTGTAATGCCAGCCACTGGTTGCTGGAGCTTTAATGTTGCCTTTCATCTGAGAAGCTTAAAGTATCTGACAAACATTAACTCATTGGTCTTCGAGTCAACCTCCCCGTGGGAGGGAATGTTAGAAGAAAGGAACAACTCAAAGGACAGGTGTGTAATATGTATTCTTGAAGCAGAATAGATGGCCAGGAATTAGTTAAATCTTGCATGCAGGCCTGAGGTCATATGAGGGCACCCTACCCCTCTGAGGAGTCAGGGGGAAAAAGGCCTAGGAAAGAATGCAGATCTGAGTGAGATATTAGCAGTAGATGGGAAAACAAAATGCATCTTTCTCAGATCAGCAGTGCCTTTGCTAAATGTAGCATGCATGCTGATTATGAAAATAATCTCAATTATTTATCATTCTGAATTAAAGAATATGATGCTGTGCCTGAGGATGAAGGACTCAGAGTAGCTGAGGATAAAAGGTAATTGTAATTAAGTGCATTTTGTGTGATGGGGTGCTTTTAAGTCTAAGTTGGGTTAGAATGACATATTAACATTGTTTTAATTTCCCTTTCCATTTTTACCCTGGTTTTTGTATTTCTTAACTTTCTCCTCTTAAGCTTTTTTTTTTTTTTCTTTGCTCTTGGGAGAACCATAAGCATTCTTAGATTAGTCTCACACGTAAAATTTGGTGTGTAGGTGATTAAGCTCCGTTCTTAGGAGGTGCAGTTAGGCCTAGGTCAAGAGTTTCATCCTAAAGCTGGTCAATTAGCTTGACCCACAGGACGATCACATATCCAGACAGCCTGTAACCCTAGTTAGCCATCCCATAAATGCTTGATGTTGGCTAATCGGGAGGAGTCTGGTGAGAAAATGAGATGGGGATCCTCTGTGGTATGATATCCGTCAGTGTTGTTCAACCGTTTTTATCTCACACACACTTGAACCTATAGTTAAACTTCTGTAGCACACTTAAATTAGGTTGATCAAAAAAAAAAAAGAGTGAAAAAAAGAAGATACTTACTGTGCTTTGAACTTCTTTCAAAAATAATGTAATTAATGATCTTAGGTGTTCAGGCACACCTAAGCTCATCTCACGGCACACTGGTTGAAAATTACTGCTTTTAGTAGTAGAATATCTTCTTTGCATTTGTGATATTTGAGATTTTAGTGTTGAACTGAATTCCTAAGGTAGAAAGTCTTATTATGTGGGATACTGACTTGATCTACTTTGCCTTACAAGTTTTGAAACTCACAGGAAAAAATTACTCTTGCTGAGAATTACCAAAAATTCCTAAGGCATATCTTTGCGTGAACTGTGTGTACTTACATACCTTATACTGAAGTTCCTCATGTCTTTGGAACTCTGCCTTTGGGGGTTATCTCTTTCACATCCCATTCCTTTCAAGGAGTGAGGACATTAGCGGAGATAGGCGATCTCAACCTCAGGTGAACAGCAGAACCATCTAGAGGGCTTGTTGAACAGGTGGGCTCTCTTAGGTCTCTGATTCAGTACCTTTGAGGTGGGCCTGAGAATTCCCCTTTCCAAGGATCTCCCAGGGCATACTGATGCTCCTGGTTCTGACAGAGTGCATTTTGAGAACCACTGAGCTAAGAAATCTTGTTTCATCCACCCAGTCCTGTTTCTCAGGCTTGGTATGGTGGTCACTTAATTTTTTCACTTATTAGGTTGAATGATCTGTTTCTGGTTGCTTTTGAGCTGTGGTGAGGCTGGGTGTCACTTAATGGCCTCTTGTCCATAGCCAGGCCCACGCAGAGCATGAGTTCAGTGTTTCCACTTCATTGGATCTGCTTGGCTGTCATCTCCAGTTCAGACCTCCCTTGTTTGCTACCAAACACTTTGGTTTATCTGGGGCTTATATCTTGAGTACCTAATATACATGCTCAATCCTACTTGTCTCAGACTGAACTCTCCAGTCTCTTGCCACAGGTTTGCTGCCTCTGTATTTCTGATGTCAGTGATATCGCTGTGTATTAAGAGCTGCTCAAACCAGGCACTTGGAGTTTTCTCCCATCTGCTACTCTTTGTACTCTCAGTCTCTTTTTTCAAATCCCGGTAACTGATCCCATCAGTTATTAAGCCCTTTGAGTTTGAGTCTCTAGAATATTTTTATTTGCTCCCTATCTTCAATTCCCATTGCCTCTTGGGATTGTTCCATGAGTGTTGCTATGAATTGAATGTCCCCTCTGAAACTCAGGTTGAAATTTAATTGCCATTGTAATTGTATTAAGAAGTGGGATCTTTAAGAGGTGATCAGAGCCCTCATGAATGGATTAATATCAGGTGCGTCGTCTAGAGAGTTGGTTGTTACAAAGCAAGTCTGGACCCTGGTACCTGTCTCGGGCTTGTGTGCTCGTTTTGCCTTCTGCCATGGGATGACCCTCACCAGATGCTGACACCATGCTCTTGGATTTTCCAGCCTCCAGAACTGTGAGCCAAGTAAACTTCTGTTCTTTCTAAATTACTCAGTCTGTGGTATTCTCTATGGCAACAGAAAATGAACAAAGGTGAGCATGAAAGACTGTCTTTCACATATTCTTCATGTATTCCATCGGTACTATGGAAAGGACTTTTAATAACAAGTTCTTTAAAATCTGATTTTTGGATATTAAAGTCTTTTTTTTTTTTTGCAGTTTTTAGCCAGGGCTGAAGTTTGAACCCACCACCTCTGGCATATAGGGCCGGCGCCCTACTCCTTGAGCCCCAGGCACCCTGAATACTAAAGTCTTTTGCTTCTTGGTCCCTTGGTGAAATGGTCTCTTTATTTCTGAGTACTTTTCCATCCCTCTGCTGCTCTTCTTCTGTCTGTGCTAGTGCCCGTAATACCTGGTGATGTTTTTTTTTTTTTTTTTTGAGACGGAGTCTCAAGCTATCCCCCTGGGTAGAGTGCCATGGCATCACAGCTCATAGCAACCTCCAACTCCTGGGCTCAAGCGAGTCTCCTGCCTCCGCCTCCCAAGTAGCTGGGACCACAGGC
>CAUYQV010154634.1:0-11187 GCA_963574575.1 Galagoides demidoff | reverse complement strand
ATCTCTGGTTTTGGGATTTTGTGATATGGGCTAGTCTTACTGGAGTTAGGTGATATCTCAAAGTAGTTTTGATTTGCATTTCTCTGATGATTAAGGATGATAAGCATTTTTTCATATATCTGTAGGCCATGTGCCTATCTTCTTTAGAGAAGTTTCTTTTCAAGTCCCTTGCCCACCCTGAGATTAGATCACTTGTTTTTTTCTTGCTAATACATTTGAGTTCTCTATAGATTCTGGTTATTAAACCTTTGTCAAAGTCGTAACTTGCAAATATGTTTTCCCATTCTGAGGGCTGTCTACTTGCTTTATTTACTGTGTTCTTTGCTGTGCAGAAGCTTTTTAGTTTGATCAGGTCCCTATAGTGTATTTTTGATGTTGCTTCAATTGCCTGAGGGGTCCTCCTCATAAAATTTTTGCCCAGGCGATTTCTTCAAGTGTTTTCCCTACACTTTCTTCTATTTTTTCTATAGTTTCATGTCTTAAGTTTAAATCTTTAATCCAGTGAGAGTCTATCCTAGTTAATGGTGAAAGGTGTGGGTCTAGTTTCAGTCTACTACAGTTAGCCCAGCACCATTTATTAAATAGCGAATCTTTTCCCCATTCAATGTTTTTAACTGGCTTGTCAAAGATCAGGTAACGGTAGGTAGCTGGATTCATCTGTTGGCTCTCTATTCTGTTCCATACATCTACCTCTCTGTTTTTGTGCCAGTACCATGCTGTTTTGATCACTATGGCTTTGTAGTATAGTCTGAGCTCTGGTAGCGTGATTCCTCCTGCTTTGTTTTTATTTCTGAGTAATGTCTTGGCTATTTGAGGTTTTTTTCTGATTCCATATAAAATGAAGTATTATTTTTTCTAGATCTTTAAAGTATGACAGTGGGGCTTTAATAGTAATTGCATTAAAATTATATATTTCTTTGGGTAGTATGGACATTTTGACAATGTTGATTCTTCCCAGCCATGAGCATGGTATGTTTTTCCATTTGCAATATTTTCAGCTATTTCTTTTCTTAGCGTTTCATAGTTCTCTTTATAGAGATCTTTCACATCCTTTGTTAGGTAAACTCCTAAATATTTCATCTTCTTTGGCACTACAGTGAGTGGAATAGAGTCCTTGACTGTTTTTTCAGGTTGGCTGCTGTTGGTATATATAAAGGCTACCGATTTAGGAGTGTTAATTTTGTAACCTGGGATGCTGCTGTATTCCTTGATTACTTCTAAGAGTTTAGTAGTAGAATCCCTGGTATCTTCCAGATATACAATCACATCATCTGTGAAGAGTGAAAGTTTAATCTCTTCTGACCCTATATGGATACCCTTGATCGCTTTTTCTTCCCTAATTGTGATGGCTAAAACTCCCATTACAATGTTAAAGAGCAATGGAGAAAATGAGCAACCTTGCCTCATTCCTGATCTGAGTGGAAATGATTTCAACTTACCTCCATTCAATGCAATATTGGCTGTAGGTTTCCTGTAGGTAGTCTCTATCAGTTTAAGAATTGTCCCTTCTATACCAATTTTCTTAAGTCTTCTGATCATAAAGGGATGCTGGATATTATCAAAAACTTTTTCTGCATCAATTGAGAGAATCATATGGTCTTTTTTTTTAATTTGTTTATGCGATGAATTATATTTATAGATTTATGTATGTTGAACAATCCTTAAGATTGTGGGATAAAACCCACTGGGTCATGGTGTATAATTTGCTTGATGTGTTGCTGGATTCTGTTTGTTAGGATCTTGTTGAATACCAAATTTCTACAAATGAAATTATTTCATTCCTTTTGATGGCTGAGTAACCCTATGGCATGTGTGCATACACACACACACTTATACACACCACATTTTCTTTATCCACTCGTGAATTGATAGATGCTTACATTGATTCTACATCTCTGCAGTTGTGGATTGTGCTGTGATAAACATTCAAGTTAAATTTTCTTTTTGCTAAATTGACTTCTTTTCCATTGGATGTATCCCCAGCAATGGGATTTCCAGCTCAAATGGTAGGTCTACATTTATTTCTTTGAGGAATCTCCATACAGTTTTCCATAAAAATATTCTTTCTTGATATGGGATTTTTACATGCTTTTTTTTTTTAATTTTAGAAATGAAGACACCTCTTGGTTCACCCACCAGACAACCAATAATCAGTTCCACCCCTCAGCACTTCCAGCTGAATTTCACCATCACCAATCTTCTATATTCCCAGGACATAGTCCAGCCAAACACCGGCAAACACCAGCAAAACAAAAGGAGTATCGAGGATGCGGTGAGAATGGGGTGGTGTGTCCACTCTGTGCCATGCAGAGACTAACCTATGGATACTGGCTGGTCAGAGGGTGGGTTTTTATAACACTTCATGAAAATGGGTTTTTATTCTCATTTTACAAATTAAGACACAGGTACAGAGAGGCTCAGAGTTGGCCCAGGGTCGGACAGCTAAGTCAGTGTGGGACAGGACATCCTTTGATACACATGCCTGGGCTGATATTTGTTGCAGCAAGGAAAAAAATAGATGAGGAGGTATCCTCAGTGGCTAAAACTTCTCTCAATGCTACTGGGCCTTGGGGCTGACCGAAGAAATGTTGTCCTGTCTTTCAGCTCAACAAACTCTTCCATAACAGCAGCATCAAGAGCAATTTTTCTGACTGTCAAGTTTTAGCATTCAGGTGAGTTCCAAATCAGGATCTAAAGACTCTCAGGATTTCTGTTCTTTAAATAAGTGTCCCCCAAGCTAAAGCTGTGGATGAGAACCCAAGGAATATAGATCTGTAACTGAAAAAATATATAAATAAGTGAAAAATAAAAGTAAAAAGCCAGCTTTCTCTTAAACTGGGTTAGAAACTCAAGAGAGTATCTGTAAATCTCAGCAGACATAAAGCTACCTGCCTGGTGCTAGGAGCCATGGAATCTAGAGTATAGAATCCACTAAATTACGTGGGCTAAGAAATCAGGCCAAATGTGGTGGTAGCTGTTGCCTGTAATCCCAGCACTCTGAGAGGCCAAGGCTGGAAGATAACTTGAGCTCAGAAGTTCCAGACCAGCCTAGACAAGAGCAAGACCCTGCCTCTTCTTTTTTTTTTCAGATTAATATGAAGGTACTTTTGACTACTATACCTTCATAATAAATTTTGAAATTGGAAAGTAGAGTTCTTTATCTTTGTTCTTTCTCAAGTTTGGTTATTAGAGGTCCATTGCAACTTCATATGAATTTTAGAATCAATTCTCAATTTCTTCAAAAGAGCTAGCTGAGATTTTTTTTTTTTTTGACACAGAGTCTCACTAGGTTGTGCTTGATAGAGTGCTATGGCATCACAGCTCACAGCAACCTAAAATTTTTGGACTTAAGTGATTCTTTTGCCTCAGCCTTCCAAATAGGTGGAACTACAGGCATCTGCCACAACACCTGGCTATTTTTTGGTTGCAGTTGTTATTGTTGTTTAGCAGGCCTGGGCTGGGCTCAAACCCACCAGCCTTGGTGTATGTAGCTGGCACCCTACTCACTGAGCTACAGGTGCTGAGTCAGAGCTAGCTGGGATTTTGATAGTGATCACATTGAATCATAGATCAACCTAAAGAGTGTTGTCATTTTACAACATTAAATCCCTAATCCATGAACATAGAATGCATTTCCATTTACTCAGATCTTCTTAAATTTCTTTCAACATTGTTTTGTAGTTTTCAGTGTACAGGTCTGGTACTTATTTGTTAAATTTGTTCCTCAGTATTTTTAATTTACTCTTTGATGCTATTGTAAATGGATTTTTTTTCTTAATTTCATTTTCAGAATTTTAATTCCTAGCATATAGAATTACAATTGATTTTTGTGTGTTGGTTTTATATCCCATGGTCATGTTAAATTAATAGGTTTTAGTAATGTATGTGTATTTCTTAGGATTTTTGTCTATATGATATCCTGTCATCTACAAACAAAAATAATTTTACATCATCTTTTCTAATCTGGATGCCTTTTGTTTGTTTATTTATCTTGCCTAATAATCCTATTGGAAACTCCAGTACAATGTGAATAACATATGGAGTGAAGACAAACATCCTTGTCTTGTTCTTGGTCTTAGGGGGAAAGTTTTCAATCTTTCACCATTAGTATGATGTTAGCTATGGGTTTTTCATAGATGCTCTTAATCCTGTTGAGGAAATTTCTCTCTAGTCCTAGTTTGTTGACTTTTATGGGTATTTTTAATCATGAAAGGTTTTTATATTTTGTCAAATGTTTTCTCTGTGTCTATCAAGAGTGTGTGGCTTTTGTCCTTTATTCTGTTAATATGGTGTATTACATTGACCAGTTTTTCAGACAGTAAGCTAATCTTGTATCTAGAGGTAAGAGATTAAGGCTTTCTCAAGTCTTGCCTGGTCGTCTGCATAGTCATGCACATTTTTAGCTTGTCAGAGCTTTTCAAAGACCCCTATAGACAATTTATTCCCCCAAATTTTCTTTTTAAGTGTTTGACTCATCTATTGCCTCCTCCATCTGGTAACACCTCCTTAGGAAGCTGCAATGTTAAACAATTATCATTGATTGTTTTTGACAAGCACCCTGGGAATAGGCTTTCCTCACTGAGATTTCTTTTTTGAGACAGAATCTCACTCTGTTGCCCTGGGTAGAGTACAATGGAGTTATAGCTCACAGCAACCTTAAATTCCTGGGTTCAAGTGATCCTCTTGCCTCAGCCTCCCAAGTAACTGGAACTATAGGCACCTGCCACAGTGCCCAGCTAGTTATTCTATTTTTAGTAGAGATGGGGTCTCACTCTTGCTCAAGCTGGTCTCGAACTCCTGAGCTCAAGAAATCCATGCTCCTTGGCCTCCCAGAGTGCTAGGATTATAGGCATGAGTCACCATGCCCAGTCAGAATAGTGCTTTTTTTGAGGAACTTTCACATAGATCAAATAGTGACATTTCTCTGAAGATATGTGTTTGGGGATTTCCAAACCCATTATGGCTGCTTGGCAACTGGTTTTCATAGGTACTTCTTGTTTTCAAAATTACTAAAGGTCCTGGGAGAGCTCTGTGGAAATAATGCATGTTAAAATGCTGCAAATTTTATTTTCTTTACCAAGATTCAACACTTTTTATAACTACACACTCCTTAGATTGTTATAGGCCTTTGATTAATTTTCAGACTTCTAAAAAGAGTTGATTTTGACAATTTCAGCCAGCATTCTCATTGTTTTTTATGGATTTTCAAAAGTTCTTACTCCAACAATTCAGAAACATTATCCCTGTGGCTATTTTCAAACTAATTAAATGAAATATGATTAGCAATTCAGCTCCTCACCCACACTGGCCACATTTTAAGTGTCTAATAACAACATGACACTAATAATGACTATACAGGACAGTGAAGACACAAAATGTTCACATCATCGTAGAAAGTTCTTTTGGACTGGACCCAGCAGAAGGGAACCGGGAATCAGGATAGAATTCCAAATACCTTTATTCATCCCTTGTCTCCTTCCAGGCCCATTCCTCACAACAGTCACACCAGAGTAGACTCCCTGTGTCACTTCTTCCCACTGACTCAGAGACCAGACAGAGTTGTCATCTATAAGGAATTCTTACAGATGACCCAGAATGGTACCCGGCTGCAGAACTTCACTCTAGACAAGAACAGCATCTTTGTGGATGGTAAGGCTCCCTGGTCATTGGTAGAGGCTCTATCTTCCACACCCATAGCCTTCACTGGGAATCTGGAAGCTTGGGGATGACAAAGCATTGTGCCTTCTCAGGCTAAGAAAAAGTAGCATAGTTCCTAGGCCTTCCCCACCATTGAAGGAGAAGAAAAACAATACCCAGTGAGATATGAAAGGCATCTACCCTCTCCGGTGTGGCCCTGTGACCTCAGGCTAGTCACTTCTCCCCTCTGGACTTTCTCCTTATCTCTGTACTTCAAGCCACATGGTGAGGTAGTCAGTAAGGCCTTCCAGTTTCAAGTCCTATGTGATCCACCTTAACAAACGTAGCTGATAAACCTATTCTCCCAACTCCAGAGGTGCCTCCAAGGTGTCTAAACCTTGCATATCCAAGTTTATCCATCCAAATGACGGTTATGCGCATTGCACCATGCATATGGTGAGAGAGTGGCTGTCTGCTTATTTGCCATTATATTCCAAGAATGTCATATTCTGCCTGGCATATAATAAACACTCAATACATATTTATAGAAGGAATAACTAGATCTCCCACAATGTCTCTCTTAGGTTGAGTGTGAATAACATGAGAACTTCTGGTACTTATGTGCACTGTCCTTGGTCCTAAATTATTATTTACAAGATTCAGCATATCTTTTGCATGTCTGTCACATGTTTTTCATCTTCTTGTTTCATCAATTCATTTTTGTTTGTAGGTTTGCTTTTTTTTATTTTGGTTTAATATGAGGGTACATGTGAATAGGTTGCATCATTCACGTTTATAAGGTAAAGTCCAAGTTATAGTTGAATCCTTTACTCAAAAAGTATGCCCATTAGGTGGGAACTTATCAAATACAAATACCTTCCCCCACTTTTTAATTGAATTGTGCTTTTCTCTTGTGTGGGCTTGTTGTTGATCTACTAGTTTCAACATAGTATTGAACACATCCTTTTTTAAAAGATGAAAACTACTATTGACTCACAGGCTGTATGAAAATAGGCCATGACACTAACGTGATTGGAGTTGACCAAACCTTGCTCTAAGTTAGCACTAGTAAGTAAAGCATTCTGCAATGATTAAAAAAAAGAAAATGTTTACCTCAGTACTGACACAGTAGCCACATTGGTTACTGAACACTTGAAGTAACCAAGTGTTACTTGGGACTGAGGTACTGGAGTTTTTATTTTATTTTGTTATTGTTTTTTATTTATTTATTTTTTTATTATTGGGGATTCACTGAGGGTACACGAAACCAGGTTACATTGATTGTTTTTATTAGATAAGGATCTTCTTATAATTTTGTCCCCCCCACAAAAGGTGTACCACCCCCCTGGCCCCCCCCTCCCTCCGTCCTTTCCTTTCTCAGCTCTCCCCATCCTCCACCCCACTGTGTATTTTTAATTTAAAAAGCCATTTATAGATGCCCCACATTGCATGTCTTTAAAAAATTGGCTAGAAAGAGTTGGTAGATATAGAAAACCCCGCAACCCTTCCTGCCATGCCTGAATGTTGCTTCCTTTCCCTGTCCTCATGCTGTTTATTCATGTTATTCCTATAGTTAGGAAAAACCAGAATAGGCAGTCATCAGTGATAAATTATGTGATGTGAATGTATCTGTGCTTGGGGTGATCATCAGAGAAGGCTCCCTGGAGGAAATGACACTCCCTTGTGGAAAGTGAATCCCAGAAAATGAAGATAAAACAATAAAGTGATGAAGAAGAGTTTGAATATTTGAATGTGTTTCTAGGCAGAGGAAAAATAGTTTTGAGTAAGAATAAATTTAGAGAGATCCAATGGGTTTCTGGCTGTGATGGTCCATTCTCCACATCACCCACCACCATGAGGTGTAGCCCAGTTTAGGTCCTCCACACCTAGGCGTGAATTTATTATACCATGGGTACAATAATGGCCTCCTGCTTATATAGCAAAGTGTTCTTTCTTTTTTTATAAAGATACAAATTAAAGTATTAGGAGTGAAATGTCCTGATGTCTACTTGACTCTAAAAATTTCAACGAAAACATTGGAAGAGTTAAGGGTACCAACTATCAGTAATACATAAATTGGATGGAATATAAATCATTAAATCGAAGTAATAGATACTATAATGTTCTCTCTACTTTTCTGCATGTTTGAAAAGTTTTGTTTAAAAGAGTAAAACGCATTCATGTGCGCTCTCCATTTTTTTCATTTCTAGGGTATTCTCCCAATAGAGATCCCTTGACTGAGAATTCTGGTAAGACTCAAAGAAGCCCAGCCCAGAGAATGGAGGGGGCAACCCAATGCTTTGCCTTGTCAAGGGCCAATGGCCATGCGGAGTCTTGGATGATGATGAAAGTTAGCCAGCCATGTCAAGGACTTTTAAGGCACAGTGAAGCAATAGCAGAGTCCCAGCCTCCTAGTGATTCACTTCTTTGAGAGCCATGATGTGTTGAACTTTGCTCCTTGGGGCTATTCCCATCTTCAGTCAACAGAGAGTCTAAGAAGGAGCCCTGGGAGGTGGTGGGAGGTGAATCACCCTTGCTTTTATCTCCCCAGGTCTTCCATTCTGGGCCATCATCCTCATTGCCCTGGCAGGACTCATGATATGCCTCCTCACTGGTTACCTGGTGAGCAAGGAAGGGTTGCTTGTCTTCATACTAATGGGTTATAAGAACTTTTAATATATTTTATTATCAATACAAGTCTTTGCGGGGTGTATGGGATTTCTTTTTGTTTGTTGTTGGTTTTTTTGAGACAATTTGACTCTCTTGCTCCAAGCTACAGTACCATGGTATCAACTCAGCTCCCAGAAACCTCAAACTCCTAGGTTCAAGCAATCCTCTTCTGTCAGGTCCCCAAGTACCTAGCCATCACAACACCTGGTGAATTTTTTCTATTTTTAGTGGAGATGGGTTCTCACACTTTCTCAGGCTGGTCATGAACTCCTGAGCTCAAGGGATCCTCTTGCCTTGGCCTCCCAGAGTGCTGGGATTATAGGCATGAGCCACCATACCCAGCCTTGAATATATGTTTGCATAATATTTACTTCTAGTTTATGTGTGGTTTGCATGTTTATTTTCTTTCTAAATTTTGCTTTTAATTGACAAATAATAAATATATGTGTGTATATTCAGGGTACAGTACAATGTGATTCTTAGATATATGACACTATGAAATTGTTAAATCAAGCTCTTTAACATATCTATCACCTTTCATGCTTATCATTTGTTTGTGATCCAAATATCTAAGAACTTAGCAATTTTGAAACATGCATCATATTATGATTAAATGCACCCTTGTGGTGCAATAGATCTCAAAGATTTAACATTAGTCTTTAGGGAAATGTACATGAAGCTGCAATAAAATACTGCTAACACACAAAAATAGCTAAAATTTAAGACTGACAATGACAAGTATTGGTGAAGATGTGGGGTAAGTATAAGTCTAATAGAGTGCTAGTAGAAAATAGGTTGGCTATTTCTTTGGAAATTACATATACCTGCCATATGACTCAGCCATCCTACTCTTGGAACTTTATCCAAGCGAAATGAAAACATATGTCCACACAAAGACTAGTCTATAAATGGTCTTGATGACTTTGTTGTTCATAGCCAAAAGTGAGAACAGTCCCAATGACCATCAATAGGTATGACCCAGCAATAAAACAGTATTCTGCAATAACAAGGAATACATGCAACAATTTGCAGAAATTGAAAAATACTCATGCTGAGTGAAACAAGCCAGACAAATAAGAGTACATATGATTCCATTCATTAAAAAATCTAGAAAACACAAACCACAATAGGGACAGAAATCAGATCAGTGGTTGCCTGAGAATAAAAATGTATTTGCAATTGTCAAAGGTAAAAAGGAATTATAAAGGAGCAGGAGGAAACTTTGGTGGATGTTGAATGGACATTCCTTATCTTTTTTTTTTTTTAATTTTTTTAAAATCTTGAGTGTGGTGATGGGCCAAAATGTTATAATTGAAAGTTACTAAATCAATCATAAATGAGTGCAGCCTATTCTGTGTCAGGTACACTTCAATTAAACTGGAGGAGTATGGGAGAGGGAGAGAGAGAGGCTGAGATGGAAGAAACTAAGAATGAGAGATAAGGGTTAGATGATTGCTTGATAATAGATGATAGGTAGATATGAGTTCATTGATAGATAAGATAGGAGAGATAGATAAGAGATAAGTGATAGATAATTGAAAGCTAGATGATTGATAACCAACAGATAGGTAGATAGGTGACAGATGATAGGCAGGAGAACATGATAGATAGGAGACATGATTGATAGTTGATTGATAGATAGGAGCTAGATGATAGACATCCTTGGAAGATGATTGATAGATGAGAAAATATATAAAACAGATGATTGGTAAATGATAAGTAGATGATAGATAATTGATAGATTATTGATAAATAGATCAGTTGATAGATATTGATACATAAGTAATAGATGATTGATAGATTATAGGTGGTTGACAGACAGATGACAGATAACTGATAGATGATTGATAGGGAGGTGATAGGTAGATACTGATTGATAAATAATTTATTGGCAAATAACTAGACTGACAGATATTGATAGATAATGGATAGATGGCTGATAGATGATTAATAGATGATAGCTTTTGATAAAGAAATTGAGAGAAAGAGAGAGAGAGAAATGAAGGGGGAAGGTTAAAAAAATTGAGAGTGCAAGGGGAGAGAGAGAGAAAGAAAGAGGTGAGAAGAGGAAAGATTGAAGGAGATAAGAGGTGGGAGACTCGGGAGCATCAGGGTTCTGGCTTTGCCATGTTCCCTCCCACCTTGGTCTCCCCTCCTGGGCAGATGCCCATCCATTCTGAGGCCTTCTCTTCACCCTCACAGATGATCATCTGCCTGAGAAAGAAGAACAAGGGTGACTATGAGGTTGAGCGACGCCACCTGAGCTATTACCTGTCACATCTGAACCCAAGGAAGCAGCATTGAATGCGTCTGCCTGAGGTTCTTTTTCCCTGGCCACACACTTGGCTGGAGGCAGAAATAAACCATATTGGTGGACACAGTCTCTGAGCCTTTCTTGACTAGGCCTCTGAGTGGTTCCTTGGGGACTAAGAGAAAATCCTTCCCCCTCATTAAGTCTAGAAGGCAATATCAGTTGCATCTCATTGTTCCATACCATCTCATCCCTCAGGGATGCAAGAATTGGTGAAACTGGTATAGAAATTGTCACCATGTAGAACTGGCACTTTGGTGCAAGGTTCCCCCTCTTAGTCACAGGACTATGACCTCTCCCTTGATTTTTATGCCATAGATGATAGATAGATAGATAGATAGATAGATAGACAGACAGATAGATAATAACCAGAATCCATAGAGAACTCAAACGCATTAACAAAAAAAAAAATAAAACAAGTGAGCCCATCGCAAGGTGGGCAAAGGACTTGAAGAGAAATTTCACCAAAGAAGATAGGCATGTGGCCTATAGATATATGAAAAAATGCTCACCATCCTTAATCATTAGAGAAATGCAAATCAAAACTACTTTGAGATATCACCTAACTC
>CAUYQV010154633.1:0-12730 GCA_963574575.1 Galagoides demidoff | reverse complement strand
TGGTCCCAGCTACTTGGGAGGCGGAGGCAGGAGACTCGCTTGAGCCCAGGAGCTGGAGGTTGCTATGAGCTGTGATGCCATGGCACTCTACCCAGGGGGATAGCTTGAGGCTCCGTCTCAAAAAAAAAAAAAAAAAAAGATTACAGGGTTACTAAGTGCGAGAACTGGGATTTGAACCCAGGCTATCTGGCTCCAGAGCTCTTAACCACTAAAGCCAGCTATCTCCCTAAATACTTGCTTCACATACATGCTTGATAATGTGTTAAATGTCTCTTAAGGAAAAAGCAACTGACCTGTCAACGAGCCATCATTGCCTGCAGTCATCCTCCACACAAAGGTAAGATGAAAGGGGTGCTTTGCTCCTTGTTCTGAAGGCATCTGCCCTGGTTTTCCTCAAATTGAGCCCCAGCTTCTTTAGAGCATCACTTCATTCATGTGATGTCCACACAGGCCTTGTTTAAAGTGTTTTATCTTGTGGCCCCCAAGAAAGTTTTGAATTATTCTCTTTTAAGCACTGAAAGAAATCAGCTTCCTATTGGCTGTAACCTTTGCTCCTTGAGAAATAGGCTGAGGAACTGAATGGACCACGTTTTCACTTTGCTTCTTGCTGATCAGCAGGCCAAGTCTGGCACTGATCAGCCAAAGGATACCAGCCTTTCCCTTCCTGATACTGATCGCCTCTCATAGCAGGACTCTAAGTTCTTATGCTGACCTTTACAATGTCTGAGAAGTCAGCCTCTAGAAAAAAGGGAACGGGTACCCTTCTGAGTGTTGCCACAAGGCAATCTGTCCTCCACAGCCCTGGAGTAAAAATCAATGTTTTGCTAAAAAGAATTCATTTGGGACATCCCTCCCAGGGTCATAAATTTTGCTGAAAGTGATCTCTTTTATTAACTTTCAAAAACTTTGGTATTTTCCCCAAATACCTTACAGTTCTGAGTGTATATGAAAAACCTACTGAGAGTGACTCATACCACAATTATACTTGGCCACAGAGACAAACCTTAGGATTAAGCTTTTAATCTGTTCATTACAGGGAGAAAAAAATCCTTCCCATTGCTGCAAATCTCCTTAGGCATCGTGATGGCTTCTAGAAAAAGGTAATCCTATTTGAAGAAATATTGAATTTTATAAAATAGTATTGAGTTACATTTGACCTGCAGACATTCAGAATTTGTCATTGTTAGTCTAAGAATGAGCTATAGGTGACATGTATTTTATTTAAAAATGTATTGAGTATAGGCTCAGTGCTTGTAGCTCAAGTGACTAAGATGCCAGCCACATACACCAGAGCTGTTCGAACCCAGCCCAGCCTGACAAACAACAATGACAACTACAACCTAAATAAAAATAGCTGGGCATTGTGGTAAATGCCTGTAGTCCCAGCTACTTGGGAAGCTGAGGCAAGAGAATCACTTAAGCCCAGGAGTTGGAGGTTGCTGTGAGCTGTGACACCATAGCACTCTGTCCAGGGTGAGAGCTGGAGACTCCGTCTCAAAAAGAAAAAAGTATTGAGTGTATCTTGCCCATCTTTGGGTGATGTCTGCAATTTTAATAAATAAATCTTAATAAGAGCCTTATAGCTCCTACATTTTTGCCATTAATTGGACATTTAATCATACTATGCTTTTAACATCTCTTATATTCTTGTAGAGTTAATTAGCCCTTGAATTTACATGCATGTATTTTACCTTCCCAAGCAATATATAAATTAATTAAGTCAAAGATTGTGCTCCTCTGATCCTTAATCAGCAGTACAGTTTTATACACAGAGGATAGCTAATTACACATTATGCCCAAAGGCCTAGTTTAGTTTTTTCCAGCTCAGATTATACAGCAGACAAGTAGAGAGTACACAGGCTCCTCTGCCCAATTTGTGGAACATGGAGATTGAGTATGCAAAGAACTAAACAAGGGCCAGGCACATGGAGGGAGCTTGGGAATTGGCTGGCTAACATCAATACCAACGATAACACAACTGCCCCATAATATTCTTCAGTGGCTAGAAGGGTTTTCCATCATGTCCTTCGTCTGATAGTGCCTTCCCAGTGGCTGGTGACAAACATACCCTGAGTAGGAGGATGATGCCAAACCTATCTGAACTTTTTTTCTAGTTACTTTCAGACCAATCAGAATACATGTCTGAGGAGCACCCTCAAGTGTGCTCCTCCCTTCTCCTCTGTATAGTTTCTAAATCTATAAGACAGACTAGCCTTTCCCTTCTTCTTTTTTTTTTTTTTGTAGAGACAGAGTCTCACTTTATCGCCCTCTGTAGAGTTCTATGTCGTCACAGCTCACAACAACATCCAACTCCTGGGCTTAGGTGATTCTCTTGCTCAGCCTCCCGAGTAGCTGGGACTACAGGCACCCGCCACAACACCTGGCTATTTTTTTGTTGCAGTTTGGCCGGGGCTGGGTTTGAACCTGCCACCTTTGGTATATGGGGCCAGCGTCCTACCCACTGAGCCACAGGCGCTATGCCAGCCTTTCCCTTCTTGATATTGATTGCCTCTCATAGCAAGACTCTGAAGCTGAATGATCTTCTTCCCACCAGAGGGGAAGTGAGAGCACAAAGAAAGAGAAAGTACTGGAGATCCTGGCTGGCCAAACTGTAACAACATCGAAATCACCAACGTCACCATCTACATTCTCTACCTGGAGCCCAGAGAGATGGAGGAAGGAGGGAAAAGGAAGAAAGAGTTGAGCTGAGTCCTGAAGCTTGGCCAAGGGAGGGAGAGGAAGAGGAAAAGAGAGAGGGAGGAGGAAGCAAAGGAGGAGGAGTAAGAAGACAAGAAAGAAAGGAGAGGAGGAGGCAGCAGCCTTGGGACCCAGCGGGCAATGAGCTGTTATCTCCCTGGCACTCGGCCCTGAGTCATTCTAGAGCCCACAAAGGTGTGGGAACAGGAAATGACCACCACAAGGCAGACTATCAGTCAAGTGGACTGTTCTGTAGCCACCCCATTCCCAGAAAGGGAAGGAGGATGTTAAGAGCTCTCGATTACAGAAATCTTATCCCAGGCCAGGTACAATGCCAAGCTGGGTGGCACAGGCAAACTGTTCACCTCCCTAATCTCACCTGTAAAGGGAATAGACACAGTGCCCACCTCATCGGTCTGTGTAAGGGTTAAGTGAGAATGCAGGGAAAACAGTGGGCGCAGTGCCTGGCATGAAAAGAGCTCCCCAAGAATGCCAGCCCTTGGTGAATGTGTGCGCCTGCCTCTCCCAGGAGCTGTGGGTGAGGCAGGCAGAGAAACCTGTTCAGAGTGTAGATCCAGCCAAAGCGTAGGCTAATTAGTGCTGCTAATTTGCAAGGAGATATGTATTCAATGCTTTTGTCGTGGTTCTATCCCCACATCATCTACAAGGTATGGGCCAGGGCAGGTCCTTGTTCAAGTTAATTTAACCTCTGCTTCTCAAACACATCCATTCATACAAATGACCCAGGGATCAGACAGTCTGGGCTGGGCCAGAGCCTTTCTAACAGGCTCCCCAGGATTACTGATGCTGCCTCCCATGAGCCACACTATGAATGGCAAAGGCTCACTGATCACTCTAGGGCAGTGGTTCTCAACCTTCCTAATGCTGTGGCCCTTTAATATAGTTCCTGTGGGTCACGGTAGGGTTGAGAACCGCTGCCTGGGGTTACAGAGTCAATCACAACATCAGAACAACACAGAAGTCAAGGCAAGATACGGGACCATGGGTTTACTTCCAGACATCTGCTCATTCTGCTCACTGTGGGGGCAAAGGCCAGTCTGAAGGAGTGGGAGCTTGAATAATGAAACTCACAAAGAAAAAAGAAGGAAGGAAAAAGGGAGGAAGGGAAGTGGCATGAAAGTGAATTACTTCTGGGATATAGTCCTGCTGCGGCCACAGCTCTTCCAGTCACCCAACATGTCGTCCCACTGAATGCAGCTGCCATGGCCCCTGCACAATAACACCCATAACTGCAAGGAAGGGGAGCAGTCTTTGCCCCCACCAGCTGGCCTCAGTAGTTCCTGAGTGGAGCTTCCCATGAACAGCAGCAATGGCAGTGATAATGGCAATGGCAAACACAGGGGGCTGGAGCGTGTACCTTCCTCATCCTCCATCCACACTGGACACATGGAGAAGATTCTTTTGGATGCACAACGTGAATCAGGACAGAGTAGTTCAAGAGGCAGTTCTCACTGGACCCAACCTACCACCCTATTCTTACATATCTAATTCCGGTAACTCTCAAATTCAATATTTTATTCAAACTCTATTGAAGCATTTTACTAACCTTATTCCCTTTTTGGCCTCTAAGACACTTTAGAATCTCCTAACAGAGTTTATGGCGGTTTAGAAATTTGCAAGGGCTTCTTTTCTATAAATGCCACCACCAAATTATAATTTTGTCACCAATGCTATTATCTTCAGTTAGTACCACCAGAATTATATATATATCATTCATGGTATAAATTTTACTCCTGCAATATAACTACCACCTTCTTCTTAAAATGAGATCAGGTTAGCAAATGGTATAAAAAAAAGCTTAGCTGCTGTTGTTTCTAAGACAAAGGCAAGCTTCTCTAAGCTTGAATTGACAGTTATTGAAAAGAAAACAAAAACAAACAAAAAAAGCAAAACATAAGGAAAAAATCCTGGGCAATATAAATTACTTTAAACCGGAAAAAAAAGAAAGAAAGTGGGCCGGGAACAATGGCTCACGCCTATAATCCTAGCACTCTGGGAGGCCAGGTGAGTGGATTGCTTGAGCTCAGGAGTTCGAGACCAGCCTGAGCAAAAGTGAGACCCCCATCTCTACTAGAAATAGAAATACTGAGGCAAGGGGAATCACTTGAGCCCAAGAGTTGGAGGTTGTTATGAGCTACAATGCTATGGCACTCTACCCAGGATGACAGCTTGAGACTCTGTCCCCACTACCCCCTAAAAAGAAAAGGAAGTAAATATTTCTAAGGCCTTACAGTAAAGGAAAGAAGAGTTACCAGAATTTTGCCAACTAGAGATTGGTCTTATTGAACCTACTTGAATAAGTACATTTAAATCATTTGAAATTAGTCAACTGTTCATCAAATAGAGGTTGCCATATCTCTTGGAAAAGATTTTTTTTAAGAGTGCTTAACACCTTTCCACCTGAGTCTTGTTTACATATTAAATTTGTGTAGCAGATTCAAAGGCAAAGACTAATCCCAATCAAAATAACTGAGTTTCCTTCTGAATTAACCAAACACATATGAATGATTTGATTTGATCCATCGGTGTCCAAACATCCTGAATTGTACTAAGCCCCATCTTTAGTCCTAGGCATAAAGACAAGAAAGACATTTACTGCACATTCTCAGGAGCTCAGGCTCTACTGGTGGAGACAAATGATGGAACCTCACAATCTATGATGATGATAAAAGCACAGTGGCTGCATGCACAGAGGGACACATCTCCCAGCCTAGAGATGAAGAGGAGGGCAGGTGGGGGAAGGGATAGATCAGGAGAGGCATCCTGGAGGAGACAATTTAAGTGGTGCTCCTGTGACATCCATCTCGCTATTCATTCTTCAAGTCTCCAAAATGGGATCTTGGAAGCTTGGTAGCCTGCAGCCAGAAGAGCAAAATTTCTGGGATTATCTGGCCTCCCTAGCTGTGAAGAGCTGGCTGAGACATATTCAGTTCCCTGTCCTTTTGCCCTACAAGGAGGAGGCTGAAGAGGAAACGGCCCTAAATAAAAGAAGTCTCTGGGAATTGCATTGAACTTACACCAGTGTATATATTAGCATCTCATTAACATCCTTTGCCAACAGACTTCATGTAAGTAGTAATTCATTGGTTCTGCTCTAGAATATATCACCCAGTGCTCTGAACTCCCTTGCAGAAGGGGCAGGGTTCAGGAGCTGGGGGGAAGCTGCAGTGGAGCTCACTCAGCCTGGGCTTCAGAGGCCCACAGCACTGCTCTGTGGAAGTTACCAAGGTAAGGCACCAATCTTCCAAAAGGAAGCCCCCCTTTTCTCCTATAAATGAGGTACTCTAAAAGAGGAGAAAGTTACTAGGGTGACCTACTGTCAAAGCAGATAAAGATTCAATGTCAGAAAGCTTGCAATAAGCCCAGTCCAGCCTTCTCCAAGGCGCCAGTTGTGCCATACAGAAGGAAATCTATGCCCAAATTATAAGAAGTTCTACAACACAAGGACCTTTTAAGAATTATTTGACAAAAGCTTTCTTCAAACATAACTGAACCATGAAACCATTTCTTTTAAATAACGGAGGACGTATCAGCATTTGTCAAAAATGAGTGTTTCATGGAGCTCACTCTGGGGAATACTGCCCAGATCCCAGTATTAGTCAGATTCTCAGAAAGAACCCACAGGAGATACCTATAAATATATATAAACCTATATAAACATATATAGGGGTGTGTGTGTGTATATCTATCTATCTATCTATATATATATGTATATATATAGAGAGAGACAGTTATTATGTTCGAAGGAATTGGCTCATGTGATCACGGAGGCCTGCTAAGTCCAAAATCTGCAGGGTGGGTGAGTAGGCTGAAGACACAGGGAAGAGCTGCAGTTCAGCTCAAAGGCCATCTGCTGGCAGAACTCTTGGATGAGCCCACCCACATGATGGAGGGTAACCTGCTTTACTCAAAGGCCACCAACTTAACTGTTAATTTCATCCCAAACACCTTCACAGAGACATCCAGAAATGATTGTCCAAATATCTGGACACTATGGGCCAGCCAAGTTGACACATAAAATTAACCACTGCAGTGGCCTGATTTATGCCACATTGCTCCATAGAGTGTTAGCGAAGGAGCTCAGCTGGGACTGGAGGGGCCATACCTTCCTACCTGGTTCATTCACTCTCTGGCAAGTGAGTGCTGGCTGGGGCTAGGGGCTCATCCGGATTACTGGGGTGGAGGAAGGGGCTAGGTTTCTCTCTAAAGGAGCTTCTCTGCAGGGCTGCCAGGCTTCCTCCAGCAAAGTGACTGGCCTTCAAAAGCAGGTGTTGCACGACGTATTGCAACCCACCCTTTTGCCTCGAATTATTTATATTTCTCCCACATGCATGATACAGTCACCCTACCGAAGTCTCATCTTACCACAGCAGGCTTGAGGATCAGGATCTCCTTGTCTAAGCTGGTTCAGGTGTGGATGAGATGGCCATGTGCAGTTCAAAGAGGATCACAAAGCATTCCATTCCAGAAGTAGGATCTACGTCCCCTCCCCTAGAACCTGGGGAGAGGGGGCTCTGTTGACTATGTTGACAAACAGAAGGCCCCAGAGGGCTGCTGTGCCAGTATCTCAGACAGGCCTTCGGAGGGTGCTCTCCACTTTCTGTCTCTTGGAACACTTGCTCTGAGCCACCCTGGAATCTGACAGCCCTGAGACCACCATGCCAGAGAGGCCATGTGCAGAAGTTCCAGTCAATAGTCACTGCTGAGCCACCCTACCACCCCCAGCAAGCCTCTAGCCACCTCAGACCCTCCAGAGCAGCCTGGGAATTTGAATAACTTCAGTGGGCACCATGAGAGTAGACCCGCTCAGCTGAGCCTTGCCCAAATCCCTGACCCACAAAATCATGAGATACGTTAAAATAGTTGTGTTTGGGACCATAGCAATGGAAGATAGGAACAAAGATTATTTTAATTTTTATTTAGCATTTTATAATCATCAGGTTTACGTTTAATAGCAGAAATCTCTTTTCCAATAAATTCCCATGTGGAACCCTAATATGTAAAGGGACCCAAGGGAAGCTACTTTGCCTGAAGTCAAGGTAGGGGACCTGTGCTCCCTCAGGCTTATCTCTGTCCCATGGCTGAGGCACCTCTGATACATGTAGGGGTCCTCAGAACAGAATTCAAGATAACAAATCTAATCCTATTCCTCCAACTCCTATTTTACAAAGAATATACTTGAGGTCCAAGGGTTAAATAGGTTGCTTTATAAAAATTGTTCTCAAAGTGTAGTACCAGGAGCAGCAGAATCAATACTACCTGTGAACTTGTTGGAAATGCAAATTCTCCAGCCAGACTCCCAAAGCTACTAAATCAAGAAAATATTTTGAATTGATCAGACCTAGATTTGGATCCCAGCCATTTCTTAATTTATGAATTTAGGCAAGTTACTTAATGTCTCAGCCCCAGTCTCCCTAACTGGGATGAGAAGAAAATAGTAACTACTATTGACTTCCTCTTCTAATTCCTACTCCTTCCTCTGAGAGTCCCAACCCTTTGGATGATAGAAAAGGAGAGAGAGATGAGATGTGATCCCCAGGCCGATGTGATGACTCATTCCAGCCAGAAGAAAGGCTGGCTGCCCTTTCCTGAGCCTGGGGTTCTGGGATTTCCGTCTAAGCATCTTTGACTACTTCGAAGAAAGCAGATGAAACCACAAGGAGATGCAACCACTGAGATTTAATTTACATGACTGGCTGGACCAGAACTTATTTATTTATTTTTATTTATTTCAGAAACAGAGTCTCACTTTATCACCTTCCTTAGAGTTCTGTGGCATCACAGCTCATAGCAACCTCCAACTCCTGAGCTTAGGCAATTCTCTTGCCTCAGCCTCCCGAGTAGCTGGGACTACATGTGCCTGCCAAAATGCCCAGCTATTTTTTATTGCAGTTTGGCCAGGGCCAGGTTCGAACCTGTCACCCTTGATATATGAGGCCGGTGCCCTACCCACTGAACCACAGGCGCCGCCCTGGACCAGAATTTCTGATAGAAGCCTTGGATATCTCTGGCAGGCCAACTCAAGTTCACCACTGTGTATGAAACTCTGTCTCTCCAGGCCTGGTGCCTCTATAGACAGCACCAGCCTAAGAGCTCTTTGTTCTTAGAGCTCCTCCCTGACCTTCCCCCAAGATGGAACAAGCCAGATCACACCTAGTTCTGCCTCTAAAGACTGTTTCCTTCACTTGCCTCTGTTCCTTTTTTCTCACTATAACGTCAATACGGTGAGGAGGAGGTTGTCAGGGCAACCCAGAGCGGAGTTGAAAAGTCCATCCTTGACCGAAACTTAACCCTGTTTGGTCAAACACCCACGGGGCTCTTGACTGTCCTCTGTTTCCTGGTAGCAAGAATGTAAAAATTGACATTTTCTACTTTTCTTTCTCCCCTTCTCTCCCTCTAATAATCTCTCTCTTTCTTTTTGCCACGTTGACCTGAGCTATGTACGTTCTGAATCTACTAGCTTAATTCCTTCTGTTTCTAATGAACTTAACACTTAGAGACCTGATACAATACATAGAGACCCTCCCAATATCCCAGCTGACCAGTACTGCCCACACCACCCTTCCTAACATGGCTAGGGGAGGCATTTCAATGAGGGCATGCACCAGGAGAGCCTGAGGGCGTGGGGGTAGACATATGAACTCAGGGCTAGTGGTGTTAATGGTTTTACTAATCCCCATTTCACTGGCTTGCATTCTATTACAGCTAGAATGTTGATGCTCAGAGTTGCCACAATTATGTTATGACAATATTTAAAACAATAAGGAAAAAATCTGGAAAGAAAACACCAGAATATAGACAGAAATTATATCTAAGAAATGAGATTTTTTTTTACTTTTCTATTATTTCCTGAATTTTTAAATAATAAGCACATATTAATTTTTTACTTTCCTTTTGAAATAATTACAGACTTATAGGAAGTTGCAAAAATAGTACAGAAAGGTCCCCTGTATCCTTTATCCAGGCCTATATTACTTTTGTAATAAAAAATGAAGAAACCTAAAATATACACACCCACACACCCCCAGGAGTCAACTTGAGTTAGTGCCCATATTTCATTTTTTTTTATTAAGTGATAACTATGTACATTAATGCAATCCTGGGGTACAGTGTGGTGTTTTCATATACGATTTGAAATATTTTCATCAAACTGGTTAACATAGCCTTTATGTCATTTTTTTAGTTACCTACAGAAGATAGGTCATGACCAAGGGGCAGGGAAAACAGGGATGTTCCTTTGGGCTGGTGTGAAGTCTCAGAGCCTCTGTCTCCACACTGGTCCAGACATGGGTGGGGCTGGTTTAAAGAGCAAAGGATACTTTTGAAGCTGTCGATTTCAGTCGAAGAAGGGAAGCAGAGTCCCAAATCTCTTCAATGCCTGCATTTTCTAGCAATGTTTCCAGAGTTGTGTTAGTTTTGCTTTTCAGGCTCTGATTTGGGAAATGCCCCCATGAAATCCCTGGATTCTTGGGCCAGTGGTTCAGTGGGTAGGGCACTGGCCCCATATACCAAGGGTGGCAGGTTCAAACCCGGCCCCAGCTAAACTGCAACAAAAAAATAGCTGGGCGTTGTGGCTGGTGCCTGTAGTCCCAGCTGCTTGGGAAGCTGAGGCAAAAGAATCACCTAAGTCCAGGAGTTGGAGGTTGCTGTGAGCTGTGACACCAGGGCACTTTACTAAAGGTGATAAAGTGAGACTCTGTCTCTACAAAAAAAAAAAAAAAAAAGAAAGACAGAAAAAGGAAAGAAATCCCTGGGATCCCAAGAAGCCAGATGAAGGGTTTGGGGGTAGCTTCCCTTTGTTTCTGAAGGCCTCTCAAAGTGGGAGAGGAGAAACTAAAGGGGACACTGCAAAACAAGGGTACCTAAAGGGAGGGGACATGGCTGCAGCAGGGGACAGCCAGCCAGGGAAGCAGCCTCCAGCCAGCCCCCCTGCAATCACATACAAATATACATGAGTTCAGTGGTCTGCAGGTAAATATTGAACAGGGCAGGGGGCTGATTGTTGATTTCTATGGTGTGAATGAACTCATGCCATGGCAGATTTCCAGACACTAATGGTTTAATGCCAGTTTGCACAATTCCTGAATATTTAACAGTCAGCTCTTAGGAACCAGTATGAATCAATGCCAACACATCACTGTACAAGCTGGCTGGCCACCAGCTCTGATTTCTCCTCTTAGGTACCTAACAATGTGCTAGACACTAAGGGAAACAATCACCGTGGAGTGGGTTATTAACTATAGTGTTATGGAAATGGAGACACTGAGGCTCAGGGCAAATAAATAGTTTTCTTGGGTTATAAAGCTGGAAAGAAATAGGAGACTCAAATTCAAGTCTCTAGACCTACACTGTCCAATGCAGTAGCCATGAGCCACACAGTGAGTGACAGTCACACTTGATTAGTCACACTTGATGTGTGGCTAATCCAAACTGAGATGCTGCTATAAGTGTAAAATACACAGCAAATTTCAAAGACTTAGTAAGAAAAAAAGTGTAAAATATTTAACTTATATACTTTTATATTGGTTATAAGTTGAAATATTTTTCATATGTTTGGTTAAATAAGTTTTCGGAATTAATTTTATGGATTTCATTTATTTCTAACGTAGGTGCATACCTAGCTTGTATTCTTTTGCTATTAGTGTGGGTCTAGGCGCCTGGTTCAGGGCTATATCCTCAAAGCAGCAGGCATTTCGGGCGGTGCCTGTGGCTCAAGGAGTAGGCACCAGACCCAGGGGGTGGTGGGTTCAAGCCCAGCCCCGGTCAAAACTGCAAAAAAAAAAACAAAAACCAAAACCAGCAGGCATTTCCTATATTCAGAGATATACAGCTCTCTATAAGCACACACACACAATCCCACTTGTGCACAGGACTGCTGCCTGTCTCTACCCTTGTTCCTCAGTCATAGAAGCATATGAGTTTGTGAAAAGTAGGAAAATCAGCTGGGTTTTGTTCAGGCTTTCCCTACCTTATCATCAAACACACTCACTTGGCATACACTTGCTGGCACTGACCGTGGGTCACTAACTTTTAGGAGTCAGTGCCCCTCCAAGTTCATAGTCTTTGGGGTATCTTCAAAGGGTATTGTTTTTCTTCCCTTAAGCAAAGACTTTCTGGTGTAGGTGACATTAATCTGACAATCACATGGAGGTAATTACCCAAATGCAGACTTCGGAGTCTATAAACGGCCACAGCCACAGCCCCCACTGGGGCCCAGACAAACTCTGCCTCCAGAGGTCTTGGCAGATCCCAGCATCCGTCACAACAGCCAGCGAGGGTTTATAAAAGGCTCATCACGAAACATAGGTAGGCTCTGAAGACATAGCCTTCCCGCTCCTAATTGCTTAATTAGGTGGAATATTGCCTGCTGGATTAAAATCAGATGAGCTTTCATGAACACATCTGACTACGGAGGCACTGGGCTGATTTTCAGTGCAGAAGTGGAGATGGGGGGCAGTACAACGACCTGGAAGATTCTGGAACCAGCGGTATGAGAGGAAGACGCCTGTGTTAGGAGAAGGAAGAGTTAAGTCTCTTGTCTCACACCCAGCTGTCCCTTTGGGCCTTAGTTCCTTCCTCAGGAAAAT
Organism: Galagoides demidoff; assembly: GCA_963574575.1. Taxonomy (NCBI): domain Eukaryota; kingdom Metazoa; phylum Chordata; class Mammalia; order Primates; family Galagidae; genus Galagoides; species Galagoides demidoff. Next base: position 425 of record CAUYQV010154633.1, on the reverse strand, counting down.
AAGTTGGTAAGTCAGCTTCCTTCAGGTTCTGCAATATCAATGCTGCAAGTAGCTGAAAACTACACTTCAAACCAGTTTGTCATTTCACATAATAAGAGGCAGAAGAGAGTACACTCCAGGCAAGGTATATTCAGTAGATTGATACAATCAAAAGCCTAGGTTCCTTCCCTGCTAGTTATTCTGCTTAGCAGTAGTACCTTGTGGTCATTCCAGGTGTCACATCCCAACTGATAGTATTCAGAGTCAGAGAATGCCAATCTTTCCAGCAGTCTTCTTGTTGAAAGGAAGTCTTTCCCAGAAACTCCTCCCCTGACATCTAATTGGAGGAACTTTATCACATGCCCATTACTAAGCCAATCACTGGGAAGGTGGGTAGGACTACTCCAATTAGCTTAGAACCAATCTGGATTTAACTCTGCCTCATC
>CAUYQV010154632.1:0-14117 GCA_963574575.1 Galagoides demidoff | reverse complement strand
AGTTTGAGGTTTTATTAACAAGACAGTGCCCCACACGGGCTCATAAAGGACAGAGGATTTTCTAAAGGAGCAGCCTGGACTCAGAGCTGGGCAGTGGCCTGGGCCACCCTGGGCCCTCTGGCCCCAGCTGTACCTTGTGGGGAACTCGTGAGTCCTCCTGAGCCCTGGACCTCCCAGTCTTGGACAATAGTTCAGATTTATTGTGATTGCCAGTTCCTTTCCTAGAAAGTCATTGTTTGGGGTTCTGATTTTAACTTGGAGGTACATTCTAAAGGGTCATTTCATTGCTTCTACCTCCTGAAATTAAACTTACTTGGTTAAACCAGGCTTCCACCCCTTGGATGAAGCCGACTTGATTCTGATGTATAATTTTTTTAATGTGTAACTGCAGTCTGTTTGCTGAGATTTTGTTATTTTCACATCACTATTCATCAGGGAAATTGGTCTGCAGTTCTCCGTCTTAGTTGGGTCCTTTCCTGGTTTTGGAATCAAGGGGATGTTTGCTTCACAGAAGGTGATGGGGAAGGTTCCTCCCATCTCAGTGTCTGGAATGGGTTCTGCTCAGCAAAGTTATTTTGTAACTCCATAAGTTACTGATGGACATGCCAAGGATTCTTTCCTGTCCATATCATACAAATAGACTTTGTCTGAGAGAGATGTAATTTACTTTAGCCCTCTAATAAGATTATCCCAAATATTATACTTTACTACCCTCTAGACTATAAACCAATTTTTCATCTGTTAACAAAATCATGTCAATGTTAGTAATTGCCTCTATGCAGACATACAGAGGGGGCCAAAAAATGTAGGCACGTTTTAAGAAACAAAATATTATATTTGTAATATTCCAGTCGTTTTTGACTTCTACAATTACAAGAGGTGCTCAGATGTGATTCGTGTTCATTTTTTGTTATTCATATATATTGAGTATTACAATTTTATTTATGTATTTTTGGCCAGGGCCGGGTTTGAACCTGCCACCTCCAGCAGATGGGGCCGGTGCCCTACTCCTTCGAGGCTCAAGTACCGCCCAGAGTATTACAATTTTAATACAATTTTTACAATTTAATACGATTTTTTCTTTTTTAAAATGTGTATTTTTCTTGCACCCTCTATACATTTGACAGGTTTTGCTCTCAGCCTGCTGTCCACCCTTATTTCTTTCCTTGAATATTTAGCTAAAGAAATTTCCATTTGTATGAGCGCCGTGACTTTACTTTTTCGGAAATTGACCATTACCATTGTGCAAATAAAAATGTTAAGAACATAAATATTTTATTGTACTTTTTTTGACTCCTTTTCCTTCTCGATCAACATCGTTTAAGTGTGCCTTAGAGGTTTACCTATAGGTTCCAGTGTGCTGTGAGATAAAACGTTTGAAGAATCAGCGCCTTCAAAGAAAATCTTCCTCCGTGGAGGGTGAAGCCGTCCTTCTGTAGACCCACCATCCCATAAGCTTATCCTGCAGTGACCACTCAGGCCTACAGTAGGGGGCCCCAATCAGTTTTCATTTACTGGCTCACACATTAGGGTAACGTAACACGCAGGGAAGATAGGGTGGGTGTGAAGCTCTAAAAGTTAAGATCTGGAAACTCTTCTGTAAAATCTGGAATCCCTGCTCTCAAGTTTTTCTACATTGAGTGGGTATCACCTGTGACCCTAAAGATTACTGAAAAGAGTGGATTTTTTCTTTTATTTTTGTAACGTATTTTAACTAATAAAATGCCAGCACTGTGATGTATAGAATAGTATAGAAATACTATAGAATAGTAAAGAAAAATAACCACAATGTGATAATTATTCATTTGTATTGGTAACTTTTGGTAAGAAAGTGTGCTTCATGGACCAGCAAATCAGCATCGTCTGTGACCTTGTTAAACGTGTAAATTCCTGGCCCCTTATATCCGAATTCAATTCGTCAGACCTGTTAGATCCAAATGTCTGGAGCTGGGCCAGATGGGTGTCAGCAGGCCCTGGTGAGGTATTTGTCACATTACGGTTTGGGAAGCACTGCTTTGGGGCACCTGGGACTCTTGTCCAAATGCAGGTTCTAATTCAGCCAGTCTGAGGCTGAGCCCAAGGTCATGTCCAACTAGCTCCTGGGTGAGTGGATGTGGACCCTGCCTCGGTAAGCAAAGTGCTATTAAATCCCAGAGAATATTAAATGTTAATCTCATCATGAATACTGCCTTTAATCTGCTTATTTTCTTGTTTATTTGCATGTTAAAACCAAGAAAATCCAGAAAAGTCATTGTTCGTTTTGGTTAAAAAAAATACAAAGTAAAAAATCTCGTTGGGAAATGGTTGAAAACCTATAGGAATAAGAGTTTGCTTAAAATAGAAAAGCTTGTATGTTGAACAGTGATTGGATGCTATCTTTATCAATAAGAACACCAGCAGCCTTGCCAAATGAATGGAATTGAAATGAGCATTTTAGGAAGGACAGTGAATTTCCTCCCTTTTTCAAAAGCACCACCCACGTTTTGACGCTCACACGTCCCCGGCTGTCGCCCCTGGTGTCCAGCGCCCGTGTGGACACCTTGGCCACCAGCAACCGTCCTGCCTGTGGATGGTTTGGACTCTCTTTTCCTTTCTGTTTTGTTAATTTAAGCCATACCCGGACGCCTGTTTGCCTCTCCTGTCCTGTAACAGGTGTGGCTCAGCCAAACAGCTCCCATTTCTTTGGGGATCCTCCCCTCCCGCCTGCACGATGCACCGGTGACCCCAGCTTCATTGGTATTCTGTGGACGTCAGAGACACGCTCGCCTCAGCTGCCTGGGCCCCGGTGAGCAGGTGGAAAGATGACCGGCTGGAAATGAGTTGTTAGGACCACTACACTGAAAAGATTGCTCTAATTAATTTTTCATTATGCGCAGTGTCTGCGGATTCTAACCAGTTTTTCTGCCTCCTTTGAAGCACAAATAAAATGCAAATGGATTTGGAATGAAAGGGAACATTCTTTATGGTATAGACTTTCCAGAGCTGTAAAAGGGCTCAGAACTAATCTGTGGGGTTAGAAATATTTTATAAATTAGGGCTCGGCAGGCTAATGTTAAGTTCTGTCTGGAAAATCTGAGCTATACCAACAGCACGAGGCAGCTCCAGTCGTAAATTTCCAGGGCACAGGGAATAAACAGGAGGGGACCTCCAGGTAAACCTGATTGAAAGGGGAGCAGGAATTATTTCTTTGCTAAGATAATTGTATAAATTCATATGATGTAAACCATCCAAAATCAAGCATTATGTACGTAGTTAATTTTAATAGAACATGCAATTCACTTGCTAAAACAGAAATATAGCTTTAGATTTTTTTTCTAAATTCTGTGATAAATTGTTTTCCCCTGTGTTACACAATCTAATAAAATTTACTATTGTAGATACAGAAATGATGCACCATGAATGCATCAAAATCCTGTCACAGTGACCTCCGGCCTTGCAATGATAATGGGTGATTGTCATTATGAATGGTGAAACTATTCATAAAAGCCACTTTTATGCTAGGATGGTTCAAATTTAATATGTATGTACGTAGTATGCTTCAAATAATACTACGTATCCTATTATTTAAAAAGATCATTCTCAGTATGAAACAAATAGATGATAATCTTTTGTTGTTAACAATGATTACAGCACAAACCTTTCTATATGTACTTTTAAAGTAGCTTTAGGAATTTTGTGACCCAATGGGGGAAAAAATGAGATGGTAATATATTTAGTTTGAGATTCATGAGATAAAATTCATACAATTCAAACTCACTTGGTGCAGACTAGTTGTCCTAGCATAAAAGTGACTTTTACGAATAGTTTCACCATTCAAAATGACAATTCACCCATTATCATTACAAGGCCGGAGGTCACTGTGACAGGTATACGGCCTATGGCACCTAGAACTTCAGATATATGGATATTGTAGGGGACACAAAATCTGAAGACTTTGAAGCCAGAAGTTGGTCTCAGGAAAATCCTTCCAGACATCATACAGATATAATCAGTGGAGTATTCTCACGATCGCCTCTGACAACACAATTTCTCCCCCATCAGGAATATATTTCAAAAGGCAATTTTGACAACTAGAAATACACCATATGATTTTAAAAGCTTTTTAAAAATTTTCCATGAAAATTTCATGTGACATAAATTTTGGAATTCTTGGGTGTACAGATCAAACCCGTACAATACTAACCCACCTCCCCCCAAAATGGTGGTTCTTGCCTCCTAAGAGGTCAGCTCTCAACATAATCAGTTGATATCATCTGTGACCATTTTACTCTGTGGCAATCTAATCAAAGTTTACTCTTCAATAGGTTTCAGACACCATCACATTTCATATGGATATTACTTCAGAAGAACATTCATACTAATTAAAGTATATCATCAGTTAAAAAAAATTCAGATGAATATGTAAAGTACGTGGTTTTTAAAAATCAGTAAAATTGCGGTAGTTATATTAAGATGGAACAGATACTTGAAATTAAGGTGAACATTATCCCATCTCAAAGTGCAAGTAAAATTTGATATACAGTAGAATGGGAATTTTTAAAAGAACGAAAGCTGAGAGTTCAAAAGTGAATCATCGTGGTAGCAAGGAGCCATCTAACACTTAATGGTGTGAAAATGGGAAGATGAAACAGTCGTCAGTCCTGGGGAATGCAGAGCCCTGTAACGTTACAGTCCCCATCTCGTTGGAACCAAAGAATGGGTTCTGTCTGGCCTGGCTGCAGCCACCTCTCATTGGAGGCTAATTCAAAAATCCTTCACTGGAGAACATCAATTCTTTGGCCTTCTCTATAAGTCTTTCTTTCCCCTTTCCTTCTGTGACCTAGTTGGACCTTTAGAATCTTACTGTTTTGTGCACAGATTTTTTTTTGGCCGGGGCTGGCTTTGAACCTGCTGCCTCTGCCATTTGGGGCTAGCGCCCTACTTCTTTGAGCCACAGGCACCTCCCTGTGCACAGATTTTTAAATTTTGGATTTCTCATTTCTGTACTTTTAAAATGGATGTTTAAGAAAAACTCAATTCCATTCTAGATGGGGGGAGAGGAAGGAGAGAGGGGGATTGGTGGGTTCCCGTTTAACGGGCACAATGTGGGGGGGTCTACAGCACACCTCCTGGAGGTGGGACACAACTACATTGAAACAGAGTAACCTAATTTTTGTACCCTCATATTGATCTGAAATTAAGGAAATAGAAAGTTAAAAAAATAAAACTAAGGGATGTTTAGTGCTAATACTTTTTCAGAGCTCTGGGGGACTGAGGCCTTCAGGGTCTGAAATGTGTTTTTAAAACAAACAGCTGAGCAAACAAACAAAATGATCAAACAAACCCTCCCGGTATCAACACGGAGACTTGTTTTTGACTAATGAATGCCTGTGGAACTGGTGATTTCTTTATTAGCAGTCACAACAAAATCATTTTCAAATGATCTCCGGCCCTGATAACAATGAAAGTTTTGCTGCAGTGAATATTAATAGCACTGACTTTGAACAGAGCACACTAATATATCAGAAGAACTCTTCTCTGACTGACACTTTTGGTTTTATTTTGATAAAGAACCCAGCAAGGTGATTTCAGTGGCCATCCCACGCCGACCTAGGTCTTCACAGATGACCTAATAGGGTCTGTGAAATCTTTATACCTGTAATTGGTTAATTTTCTTCATGTAAAATGGTATTGGTCTCCTATTCTCTTTTGAGAAATAGTCGATTTTGTTAGAATGAAAAGGGTAGCACCTGTGGCTCAAAGGAGTAGGGCGCCAGCCCCATATGCTGGAGGTGGCGGGTTCTAAAACCCAGCCCTGGCCAAAAAAAAAAGAAAGAAAATCAAGAAATCAGACATTAAAATTACAATCATATTCAGTTTTTTATTATGGCCAAAGAATCTATATTGATCTAAATCTACCACCAGTGCTGACCCAGGAAGAGCTGGGACTGGGAGGCGTTCTTATCAGACACAGGTGTGTATGTGACTGTATCTACCAGACTTGATTCAACTGGACACACGATCGGGTTAGTGATGTCGTAGGATACCAAGCTAGCAGGTGATCAGGAGAGAAGGATAGAATGGATCCAGAAAGTTGTAGAGTTTTATCAAAACCTCACTAGAATTTTACTATCAGGTGTATCCAGATGAAGCAGAATGATTTTGAAGTACTTCTTCTTTTTCTATTGTCTATAAGATTTGACATGATCTGTTTTTTGAAATTATCTTTTATTGGCTTGGTGCCTGTGGCTCAATCAGCTAAGGCGCCAGCCATGTACACCCAAGGTGATGGGTTCGAATCCCCAGCCCGGGCCCACCAAACAACAATGATGGCTGCAACCAAAAAATGGCCAGGCATTGTGGCGGGCGCCTGTGGTGCCAGCTACTTGGGAGGCAGAGGCAGGAGACTGGCTTGAGTCCAGGAGTTGGAGGTTGCTGTGAGCTATGATGCCATGGCACTCTACCCAGGGGGATAGCTTGAGGCTCCGTCTCAAAAAAAAAAAAAAAGAAATTATCTTTTATTTTTATTTATAAATGTTAGTTGTCTATTTTTTGAGACTTTGGGAAAAAAATAATAAGAAGTTAACTGATGACTCCATACTGAACCTCAGAGTGAAAGCATTCTGTAATAGACATACTCTTATTTGACAATGTGAATGTTCCTTTCTGTGCATTACTAGTATCATGATTGCTTAATCCTGCCTTGCAGCAATCGTCTGATTTCTTTTCTGAATGTATTTATCTTCATTCACTCTTTACAAGGTTTTTGTTTCTAGTCCTTATCTTAAACATCATCATTGTTGTTCAATTTTAAGCCTTTTTCATTCTATGAAGGCAAAAAGTGGAAACCTAATAATCACATGGTTATGTAAAAATAAAAAAAAAAACTCACTACATTTTGATCAACGGGTTAAAAAATAGGCTTTTAACTTTTTTTCAAGAAGTAATTTTTTAAAAGGTTGTTTTCTACACATAAACTTTGCAGGATAATCGATTGTCAGGCTCTGGATTTTGAAAGAGCAGCTAGGCTGTGTGTACTGATGACATCAGTCATCGCACTGCAGACATTCTCTCCCTGCCCCACACACTTGCCGCCTGGCAGGGTCCGTGAGCGGGACCGACAAGAATTGCTGAATCACAAATCCTCAGCAGGGCGGGCAGAGTGGGCAGCGGTGAGGCTGGAGAAGCATCCTGCTCTAGTTTGTCGCTCTGTGTTGTATTTTGCATATCAACATTCTGCACCCTACATTTAATTGTGCATCAGATGTCCAGATCATGGAGTTGTCCTGGGGAGGTTGTGGATGTGAACTAGAGGGACGCAGGAGCCAGAAAACGCTCCAGGCGATGGGTGCTCCAGGCACACGGATTTGATTAGTAAACACTGCATGTCTGTATAAAAGCTTTACCACTATCTAAATATGTGCAACTATTTCATACCTATAATAATTTTTAGAAATTGAAAACTGTTATGGACAAGTGCTGTAAGCAGATTTTCCTAAGGATGCCCCACTGGTGGTTTTACCCCAAACTGACCTACATGTTTGCAGAGATGCAAAGCAGATATTTTCTGCACGGACATCCACTTCTGTGTAACTTGGAGCAAAAATTTACACCAGTTGTATCACGTCATAGCTACTACATACGTTTATTTACATTGTTATGTTACCGATTTCAGAATAAACCATCCTTTTCAAACAATCCATACCGTATTTGCCTTTTTTCCACTTATAGAATAATTTTTTTATCCAAAACTATTTAACTATTTGCTAGAAAATATTTTGGGGGGTAGTAACTCCATCATGCTGTGGTGTTCCATTATCAGTTTTCACAGCTGTTTACCTCTAAATACTTTCTTTTCCCCATTCAGAGGAGCAAATATGAATACAGGTTTGCAAAAGCAACACTTAAGAAGAACACACTTGCTGGCTGTGGTGGGTCCCACCTGTAATCCCAGCAGTCTGGAAGACCCGGACAGGTGGATCGCTTGAGCTCAGGAGTTCAAGACCAGCCTGAGCAAGAGGGAGATCCCATCTCTACGAAAAATAGAAAAGTAGCTGGGGGTTGTGGTTGCACCTGTAGTCCAGCAACTCGGGAGGCGGAGGCAAGAGGATCCCTTGAGTCCAAGTGCTGTGAGCTATGATATCATGGCACTTGATTTAGGGTGACAGAGTGAGACTGACAAAGAAAGAGAGGGAAAGAAGGAAAGAAGAAACTGCGGGAGGGAGGAAAGAAGGGAGGGAGGGAGGGAAGGAGGGAGGGGTAAAGGAAAGGAAAGGAATACAGGTATCTTTCTAAGAAGTCCTGCTTCCATATGCAGTATCATTTGCAGAAGGCAATGCTTTTCTGTAGGACAAAGAGACTCCCTAACACCCCTAAGTTTGTATTTCCCTAAAATGAACAAAATCCATATTAACATAATAGATAGACAACAAAATAAATACTTCATGAGAATTTAAACTATTTTCTTATTTGTGAATATTCCTTTGTACAAAGAAAAGCAAACCTAAAATAATTCTGTCGGGACTTTCTTCCAGAGAGTAAGCTATATTGATTAGTACGTAGTAGCAATTTATATACTTTCATCGTCTACCAATGAAGGATTTGAGGTACTTATTGATAAAATATATTTTGAGTAATTCCTCTTTACAACTTTAAAGAAAGGGACTGTGGTTTAATGCAATGCGATGATTGGAATTCTGAATAAATATTCTAACTCTACTCGTTAGCTGAGTAACATGAAACAGCATATATTTGAGTATTTTTTTATTAATTTTTAATTAACATCATAATGTATACATTTATGGGGTACAATGTGATGATTGGATATACAATGTGGAATGCTTAAATCAAACTGTGTAACTTAGCCTTCATCTCAATTACTTATTTTTGGTGGTAAGACATTTAAAACGCACTCTTAGTTATTTTGAAATATGCCCTTGCATTGTGCACATTAGGTGAGATCCCACCCAATGGCCTCCCTCCTCCCAACAATCACCATTCCCCTCTCCCCTCTTCTCCTCGTCCCTCCCCTTCACTGGACTCTATTTGTGTTTTATCATTCGTATGAATGTGTAAGTGATTATTTATATATTGGTTTCATACTAGTATTGAGTACACTGGATACTCAATTTCCATTCTTGAGATACTTTGTTGAGTGTATTTTGAATAGTCAGGATGAAGCTCTTTTAAAGACCAGGCTGATTTAGGAAGTCAAGGTAATGCTTTTATTTATGAATAGGAAAGAGGCCTATCATTTCCAAACATTTAGGAAAAAAGTAATGTCCTTTGAAGAAGCACTGAATGGTCTAACATTCAACTCTGTAGTTAATACGCTCAGAATTGAAAACAATGGTGTCCTAGTCTATCTACGTACATTGTTTTTTCCTCCAGCACACTAAATTCGATATATTTTCTTAAATTATCAATGTCAATGTTTTCTGAAAATGCCCATGCAAAGTCAGATCGTCATTGAGAGGAGTGTCCTTCTGATACGCCAGAGAGAATGTGGAGGTCTGGGTTTATGGATGTTCATTCTCCACTCTCAAAATTCACACCCATCTACTCATTACTTCAAATCTTATGAATGATATCGTTTTGTTATAATTACTCTGTGTTGGTCTGCAAAGATAATAGTATCAAATGAATGTAGGAAAGGTCCAGAGTTTAACTAATACATCTAGAACCACTTTTAAAGATTACTCCCCTAAAATATTTTTGACAATGATATATTTATATATCTTTATCAAATATATAATGTGTATTTGACATAGGATGTTATAATATTTTAATGTGTTGATTTGACATAGGATACTATATGTCTATGAGAATTCAGACAAAGGTCTGCAGGCATTCTGAATACCAATACAATGTACTATGCATCTTATCTTTTGAATTTCAGTTTCACAGTAACAGGTGTTTTGGGAATGTGGCAAGATAGTTCTTAATTTCATTCAGTATTGCATTATATGTGAGTCGTAGTAGCTATCAGAACATCTAACTTTCTGAATATTCATGAAGCATTTTTTACTTTTCCTGGCAAGAAGAAAAAATGGAAACAGGTTATTGAGAAAACCACCTCCCAGAATCTGAAGTGAAACATTTTGGGAATAGTCTCTACAGACAAAGAATCTGCCACATTCTCCAGTAACAAATTGCAAATGTGCAAAAAACAAGAAAACAGTCAACGAGGCCTGGTGGGCCCTTTGTTTTTGAGAAGTTACTGAAAATTCTTGAAAAAATACTTGATTTTTTAAATTACACGTCCTTACTTGGAAATGCACACCCTGGCACTAAGTAAATATGTGAGGTTCTCAGATTATTCAAGTTATCTAAGACCTTGTTTCCCCATGGGAACAACGCAGATAATGGCACCAGCCTTGTTTTCAGGTTCCAACAACAAGAAAAATTAACATACAGTTGGGAAAAGGTAAATATCAGTTCCCCTCCTGTGTTTTATTTACTTCTCTGCCTGTTGGTGAGTGGAGAAGTTGAAAGACGCTCCACCAGTCTCCTGACTGCTGATGATGCTGTGAGGAGGGAGGGATGTAACCCCTGTCAGTAGCATCTTTCTTGTTCCCTGAGTTCAGAGTGCTGTAGAAATGCTTTAGCCACCTGCTCCATGCGTTCTGTTCCCTACATTCCTTCTGGTAACTGTTTTTATCCTCTGCCTGCTTATCCTTCAGAAAGAGGAATGGGAAGGATAGGGAAGGGAAATTTTTCTTCTAAAGAAGTGCGTATTCCACCCATTTTTATGCTCAGATTCACCTTGTTCTGCCTTCACAGGGAAGGAGAGATTAGGTTTCTGTGCTGTTTCGTGTTTGGGAAAATTTAGAAGACAGAAAGGATCTCATGAACGAAGCCAAGACAGGTACTAAAATGAGAGCAAACCCATCTTCTGCAGAAGGTAGTTAACATTTTGGAAACAATTTATTTGGCAGCCTCACAGCGCCTGATTGTAAACCAAGTCAAACAAGAGGAGCAGATGCTCATTGTGGAGCTGAGTGCCTGACGGTTCATCCAGCGGAAACACACCTGCCTAACGGCATAATTGCAAGATAAACACCCACGTATCTCTTTTATAGCTAATTAGACTTGAGTACGAGATACTGTTTTGAAGTTCCAACGGGGAGCATAGCTATCTGCACATCCTTGCCTAGAAAAATCACGTCCCTTGGAGTTGGAAAGGTCATCGCTGAATTGTCTTTTGTTGTCATTACACCTGCTGGTAAGAAGAATTGTCACAGAAATATTTGCTGTGACCCTTAACAAATATGGGGTATTGTAATTTACTACTCCATATTACTCCATTGGAATGTCCCCCCCCCCCGCCCCCACGCAGCCTCTGATTCAGCAGAGACTCCATTTCATACAGTGGAATGTATGGCTTAGTGTGTGAAGGGTGGGCTTGGAGCAGGTCCGGGGCCTGGCGCTGTAGAGGACAACGAAATTGTTTTGTTTTTCTCCCTAACATAACAATTCTTAGGATAACTTCTGAGACAAGAAGGACGCCGTTATCAAGTGCTCATTTTACCTTTGATCTACAGTCTTGATTCCTATGTACTTCCATGGTTTGAGAGCAATCTACTGGGCAGTGAAAAAATTAGATAAACCAAGGGAATTTTCAGCACCATAGCTTTGAAATAAACTGGCATTTAAATCAGCTCCATAAAGAGACACTCTCCTTATCAAAGCAATGCTAAAATAGAGCTGACTCAGCTGCAGCAGGCATTAACTCCTACTCCTCACGTTTTTCTTTACTACACAAGACGACAACCTGATGTTACAGGAAAGAACCAGGGAGGGGAGGAAACATCTCCAAGTGAAGATATCAAACTTCTTATGTTATAGTTGAAACGGAGGGAATCAAAATAGTTTAGTTTCAGTAAATTATACAGACTACTCGGTTAATTACTAACAGATCTGGATGAGAACTCACGCCCCCTACTTTATATTGCAAAAAGTCTTTCACACACTGGACTGCTCCACTTTGAAAGACCACAGAAGAATAAAAAAATTCTCTTGGCTTGGTAAAAATTCTCTCTTAGCTTGGTAAATAGCAGAAAAACGAAAGAAATTCTAAGGTTCATTCTAAAGAGAGAACATTCTGTTACCTCAAATAGCAGAATCCATGATTCAAGAGTCCCTTCTTTTCCTTCAGAAAAACCACAAATATACCATTCTTTGCAAAATAGTTGTGCCTGAAAAATGTTACTTATTCAGACAAAATCCTAATACTCGTGTATCATGCTAATCTCCACTTATATGCCCATGAAAACAGCTTTAAATACTTGTGGTTATAAAATCATAGGTCGTAAGTTCTAACTTCAATCGACATAATCTCTAAATTTGAATTTTAATAATGTAATGGGAAATCAAAACCAGGAAATCAAAAACATATTACACGTTTCTCGTGGGAAGACTACCCTCTGGTGGCAGCAGTTGGTACTACAACTGCCTACCTTTTTTCAAGTCTGGATTCCCACAAAGGAACTTGAACTACGAAGTCTTGAAAGCTAAAAATGACCTTCGCGACACAGTCTTAGAAATCACCTACTAATATACCTTTACATTCCAGATATTGAACCTTATTCATTGGTAACAAATAACATATTACAACTTCATCGAGATTTGTAGCCTTATAAACCCAAACACTGGGTGGTGCCTGTGGCTCAAAGGCGTAGGGCACTGGCCTCATTTGCCAGAGATGGCAGGTTCAAACCCAGCCCTGGCCAAAAACTGCAAACAAAACAAAACAAAACCAAAAAAAACCCAAACCCTAATGCATCATTGAAAAGTTGGAGTTGTATGTCATATTCATAATATATGATACGTTACTATATTGTATATACGTTACAAGGTCATAAGCTTATTTGTCATGAGACTTTACAACTATGCGCTCCCCTAGAAGCCTGACAACGTCAAAAATATCCATATTAGCAATGACTTATTCCACAACTGTTCACAATATCCCAAATGAAATCACAGATTTTATGTAATGTGAAAATAGACATAAAATAAGCTATCGCTCGGCTCAGACTGAGTGATCCCTTAGGACATTGGGATGAAAGTTACTTTCTTCTCATTAAACAGAGTAATAACTGAGCCAGAATAAGCAGGTGGGGAGTGCGGGTCATTTTAAAAGCGGTAACACATTTTAACTTTCAAGGCCATTAGAAAGCTTAATTTAGAAAAAGCCAATTGTCTCACGGGTGGAAATGAACCACTGTGGTATCAGTCTGCTCAGGACTGTGGACCAGGGGAGTCCCAGCGTGGCCGCCCTCTGCAGCTACAGGCCCCCCCAGGTGCCCTCCCCCTTGTCTGGTGGTCCCCGGTTGTTCTCATACTGGGCAGAAAAATAAAAGAACTGGTGAAGGCAGCATAACGATCTGCCCTTGAACGCTAAAGGATGCTCTAAAATAGTACTTTTATTCTCGTTTTAGGTGGTAGGTGAATTATTGCTCAGAAATATGTCGCCCTCCCACCCCCACCCGCTAGAGGAGTCAGCCCTGGAGGTGCCCCAGGGTCAGTGAATTGGGAGGCCAGGGTGTCCTCAAGATGTTGCAGGGCATAACCCAGGAATGTGCTTGTGAGTTTTTATGTTTTCAGCTGCTTTTCTGTTAGGACCGTCACAGTCTAGCGCACTGGTGCAAGGAGGGTAAAGATACTTGCAGCAGAGTCCAGGCCTGCAAACCAAGCGCAGCCCGGCTGCGTTAACGCCCAGCCGCTGCAGGTCGCTGAGCTGAGGAAATGTTTATTGTGAGTGCTAAGGAGGGTGTGTGTGTGTGTGTGTGTGCGATTTCGCTGCATGACGAGGATATGCTTAAGAGAGACAATTTTCTTTCTTCACACGAAGAATGTATAAGAGATTCCACTAGATAGAGGTAGGTCTATGTAATTATTCAATTGCCTCCCTGCGCCAACATCCTTCTGAAGTTCTCTATAGTCAAGTTTAAGACCAGATAACTCGGCTCGGCGCCTGTGGCTCAATCGACTAAGGCGCCAGCCATGTACACCTAAGGTGGCGGGTTCGAATCCCCAGCCCGGGCCCGCCAAACAACAATGATGGCTGCAACCAAAAAATGGCCGGGCATTGTGGCCGGCACCTGTGGTCCCAGCTACTTGGGAGGCTGAGGCAGGAG
>CAUYQV010154630.1:0-33547 GCA_963574575.1 Galagoides demidoff | reverse complement strand
ATATAGCATAGGAACTTAACCATTTCAAAAGTATGGGCAAAAATTTAACAAATTTTCCTTATAACCTGACAAATAAAACAGATAAAAAGTGGATTCTGCAGAAAAATGGTGAATACGATTTCAAACCACTTCCAGTTCATCCCTTCTTCTGTATTTTTTTTTTTTTTTTTTTTTTGCAGTTTTTGGCTAGGGCTGGGTTTGAACCAGCCACCTCTGGCATATGGGGCCAGCGCCCTACTCCTTTGAGCCACAGGTATCGCTCACCTTCTTCTGTCTTTTAGAAGAATTTCATCAAAATCTCTAGCCCATTGATTGTGTCTTTTACTTGCTTTATAGAATTGCACTAGAGTTTTTGTTTGTTTGTTTTTGCTTTTTTCCTTCCTTTTGGTTGTTTTGTGGAAATTTTTATATAGGAGACTATATATAAATGCATGGTCTTAATTTGTCATCTTTAACAATCTATTTTATGTTCTTTTTTTCCTACTTCAGTACTTTGATTTAATTATAAATTTTGTTTTTTTACCTTATTTGCCTAACTTTGTTTTTATCAATGCTTCTTTCAGACTTTTTTTTGAAAATTGGGGTTTTTTAGAGGTAGAATGCTCTTAGTTTATCAATTTCATTCTATTTTATTTAATGATGATAGTGTGAAAATTATATGAATTTGCTTTTGACTGTATCTTTACGTGTTTCACATGTTTTGATATGTGATATTGCGATTATTAGTATTTTGTAAATACAGTTAATTAAAAGTTTTATTTTGTTTTGATCCAAGGACTATTTTGTAGTTTTGTTTCTTTTCCCAAGTAAGCAGCAATTTTTCTGTTTTGTTTTTGTTATTCACTTATATTTTAGTGGATATGATTATGGGGTATGATTTAAATTATTTTTGTAATTATTTTTATTATTTTTCAGGTTTTTGGAAATATTCCATGAACATTATACTACATTATATTTGCTGTATAGTTTATAACATCATTAGTTGTACTATTTATATCTTTATACCCTTACCTTACTATACCTCATAAGTCAGACACTGGGAAATTAGGTACATAAAATTTTTAAGAAAAGTTTAGTTGTTATCAATTTCTGCTTGTAATATTAATTGGAGTGCTATTTATATTGTATAAAATATTTATAACTATGCAGTATGAATTATGTCTTCAATTAAAAATTAGAACATTTAACCCAGTTAATTATTTGTTCCTTGAATTTAACTTTATCTTCTTGTATTAAAGTTGTAACCTCAGTTTTCCTTTCCAATCGAATATCTATGCCCATTTTTTTAATTCTTAAAATTTCTCGGTCAACTTATTTTAGAGGTTCTCTTGGAGACAATTTATAGTTTTTTCCTTTTAATTTTAAGCCAGCCTGAGGGTCTTTGTCTTTTAAAAGAAGAGTTTAACCCATTTATGTATAGTATAATAATTTATAAATTTGTTCTTCTGTTATTATATTATGTTTTCTGATTTTTCTTTGCTTATATCTGTGTTAAATATATTACTCAATAAACTTTTTCTGTTCTCTTTCCTCACTTCATCTCCTAAGCTATTAGTATAAAAGCATAATTTTAAGCTTACAAAGAAGTATAGTTGAACATACCTTTGGTTATCATAGATAAAGATAAAGTACATCTATTGACATCCCCTATAAAGATACAAAGTTAGTATACTTTTACTTTTTTTCTCCCTTTTTCTCTTGTCATTTTTAACTAAATTTATAAATTTTAGATTAGTATAGTGTTTGGATGATAAATGAGGTTTTTAATTGTTTGGGGTTTTTTTGGTGCCGTGACTCAGATACAAACCATGATAAATGGTTTTTAATTAATATTTTGAATTTGTTAGGTTTTGCCTGTATTTAAAACTCTTTCCTTGGTCCTTTTTTTTTTACATGACTTTCCTATTCTTGAATGTTACACTGTGATTCACCTTCTGGTGAACTGGATAATATGCTTCAGGGATTTTTCATCAATGGTAGATAAGTTATACATTTGTAACTTTCTGTTACCCTCACAATTACCAGGGAAATATTCAGAGTAGATAATCACTCAGTTGGAACATCCTTCATCATAAGTCTTAAATATTATTGTTTTTTATTATCTAATTTTGCATAGTGGGCACAACTGAGGCCAGCCTGATTTCTCTCTCTCTCTCTTTTTTAGTTTTTAAATAGATGCTTTTAGAAGTATTTTTTACACTTGACATTACTACATGTCTTTAGTAAATATCTAAAAGATGGTGTTTTTAGTTTTCTCTGAAATTTGGAGAACTATATAATGTTTTAATTAAAATATGTATAATATTATACAATATAATATTTAATAAACATATAATTAAAAATGTGTATACAATTTCATCCAGTGGTATTTTCTTTTGTTTTTCTTGTTTCCTTTTAATGATGCTTCTTTTACAGTGTTCTGATATCTTCTTTATGAGTTCCATTATCTGTATATTAAACATCTAATGTGCATCTCACACGGTGACACCCTCTTATTGATCATTTTCATTCCCTTGCTTTTTCCATCTAGCTGTAGGGAAAGCTTCAAAAGTCCCTCTTCTCACATCATAAATTAAATTTTCTGCATTTTAAGATCTATCTATGTTATTACATCTGAAGCTGTCTTAAATTCCTTGCTTTTAATACTGCTAGGTTTTCTTTCATCTCAGTCCTATTTCACTATAAAACAACAAAGGGCCTGCTTTTCTTGATGACTGTGAGCTGGAAAGTTCTTCCATGTAAAAAGTACTTTAATATTCTGTGGCCAGTACTCTTCAAAGGTATGTTATTCCTCTACCTCTTGAATATCTTTCTGAATTTTTTCTTTTATTTTGCAGTTTTTGTCAATAGGTCCTGTTCTCCTTCTGGCTTTTTATTTATTTTTTTTAATTTAAACATCCTTAAATGAGGGGCAGTCTGTCTTGCATTGGAATTACATATGACCATGGAACCCATGTGCAGCCAGAACGTGAAGATGCACTTGCTGGGGCTGCTGACATTCCCAACAGGGGAGACCTATTGCTACAGGTGTCTTCTGTGAGGCAGGTGAAGCTGCAACCTGGGTACAGGTGTCCTGTAAATGGTTACAGGGCTGGCCTGGACTGTTCACAGGACCCCAGCGTGGCAGCTGTGTCAGACCTTTTGTGCACACTCACCCCCATCACTGCCTCTGTTAGGAGGAAAAACTGAAGCAAGACACTCTAACTTGTTAGGACTTCTGTGCAGTGGCCAAACTCACTCATGCAATTTTTGTTGGCTGTCAGCACTGCAAATATTACCAGGTAAGGGAACATCCTTGTGGTCCACACCCATTGCTCATACAAATATGAGCATAGTCCTTTAAAGGTGACAACTGTTTTCTATCAGTCACACCATGCTGAGGGTTGCCATATTTGGCAAATAAATATACAAGATGCCCAGTTACGTTTCAATCTCGGAAAAAAGCACTAATTTTTAATATGTGTGGAATATCTCTGATCAGTGGAAATCAAAATATAAGTGGGTTCCTGTGTTTTATCTGTCAGCATTAACCATGCTGTGTTTCTGCATGAGGTATCTGAGTCCCATCAGAGTTCTCAGCAATTCTTGCAGTCCATGCATGCAGGTTGTAACTAATTTTCAGCATAGATGCAGATTTTTTTATTTATTACCATATTCTTTTAGTTGTTGCTTTTGGATTGGGCTGGAAATAGAGTTCTGTGCTCAAATTGCCATCTCCCTCATGGTTTTTGAAAGTATTATTTAGGGAAAAATTATCTTTTCAAAAATGTTAAAATTAATATGAAATCTCTCCAAAACTACTGAGTTGCTTTAATCATGTGAACATGTCACTTTTCTTGAAATAAATGTTTACAGCTGTGGCACCCAAATAAAATGTAAATTTTTTTCTTCATGGGGTATTCACTGAGATTTGCTGTGCATAGTTTCTTTGTTATTTGGCGCTTGGCTCATTTTTATGTGGAATAAAAACGGTGTCCTCTGGTTACATGACCACCTCATGGGGATTGGAGAATAATGACTTTTACTTCGTTCATTCTGTGCATTGTTGAATAAAATTGGTACTTTTTAAAAGTATATATATATTTAAAAAAGAAGAAGAAGAAACTGTAGCTTCAGGTCAGTATGGACCATTTTTAAACAATAAACATTTGGGTCAGATACCAGGCAAGAAGACTATTAGGCCATTTGTAGAATAAAGCTACAAAGTTACTTCCCTTCAAATGATGTTCCTACTGACACTTTGTGGCCTTCATGCTTTCTGGAATAAAGTCAGAAGACCCCAAGCCATTGCCCTTGGAATGTGTAATTAGTTGCACAATTAGGTTTTGTGTTCTCAGGTGGCAGGGGTCACATGTTCAGCTGGGAAGTTCACAGACCCTTGGTGTCTAGTGTTCATGTTTAACCATCGGTAATTTTATTTGGCCTTGGCAGTTTCTAGAGTGAATGTTGAGCTTGTACAAAGGTAGCTCAAGGTAGTTGTTCTGAGCAGTGCCAAGGTGAATTTTTAACTAGAGGGGCCCTGTGTAACTGATGTTGTTCTTTTTTTTTGTTAAGTTTCAGATTAATATGAGGGTACAAATGATTAGGTTACATTGTTTGCATTTGTTAGGTCAAGTCCAAGTTGTGGTTGAGCCTTTCATCAAGGAGGTGTGCTGTATACTCATATGTCATGTCTGTTAGGTGGTAGTTTACCACATCCTCTCACTCTTCCCCTTTCACTCCCCTCTCTCCCCCACTTGAGTTTCATTGTGTTCTTCTCTCTTGTGGGCATGTAGTTGTTCACCTACTAGTTTCATATTAGTATTGATATAGTTCTTCCAGGAATCTCCTTGCAGGGGGAAGACCCCGTCTTCTTTAGTTCTGTGTAACTGAGATTACACGGATCTCTGAATGGGATAAAAGGATTGAAATTTCTGATCATAGTGAAGAGGATAGCAAATACAATCCCAATATAAAAATGAATCTGCTTTCTGCAACATTAAAAAGCATAATCCATTTGTTGATTTATTTGGTCACTTGTCTATTAAATACTTGTTGAGGGCCTGATATCTGCTGGGTGGTCTTCTGAAGACTGTGATAATGATGGAGAGAAAGGCCTGCGAGTCATCTCTGCCTGCTGGCACGTAACCCACTGGTGCATACTGGGAATTTCAGCAAAGTATAAAGCCCTTGGACTTCTCTGTCACAGAACAAGTACAAGGGAAAAACACAGGTGGAGAAGATAACACCCAGTCATGCAGTCAAGGAAATATCCTAGGAAAGTGACTTTGATAACTTATCTGGAGGGAGGATGAGAAGGTCACTGGGAACATGGGGTGGGGGCACCAGAGAAAGGACGAAGCCTATAGCTTCAGCCTAGAACATGAGCAAAAAAAGTTGCTATGTGCTCTTTTCCTTCACTGAAACTTAGAAGCGAAGATACAAGTTTATAGAAAATACAAACCAGGAGTGATCTCCAAAAATTAAAATCATGTAGTCTTTAAGGAAAGGAATCTCTTGTTATATATAGGGTATTTTGATTTGTTATAAAAAAATCCTTATTAGTCTGGACTCTATGAAATTGGTCTTTGGGTCGGTGCAAATTGCACACATAGCGGTTTCAAGAGGTTCAGCACAATTCAAGCCTCAGTTGTTAAATTGGGGCTCAGCCTGGCCTGAGTTTGGTAATGCCATGAAATGCAGAGATAGCTTTACTGGGGACTGTTTGTTGTACAAACCCCAGATGAATGTATGTGTCAAACTAACTGCTTGTGTAGAAATTAAATTGCATACAGGCTGGCACCTTTCAGTGTCAGAGCTGGACTGGGGCTCCAGTTCTCTGCTCAGCCCCCTCCTTCTGCAGATGAGCCCACAGGAAGCGAAGAGGGTCGATGACTTGCTCGTTACCTGACAAAAGCAGGAACGGGACCCCTGTCTCCAAATTCTTTGCTCTCTCTGCTGGTCACAGAACCTGCTGAGAGGGGTCCAGACTTAGGTAGGCGTTGTACTTGGGAAAATGTGTTCATGCAGGCCTTTGAAACAGGTGACACAGTGAATGTCAGTATAATCAAAGATAATTACATGGCTACTGATGAGAAGGGCTTCAGCATAACTCGTAGAGCTCTGCCACGAAAGTCAGTGTTCCCAGAGCCAATAATTTCCTTTTCTAAAACTTCTTAAATTGGTCCTTTGGATTATGTAATTGCTCTGTTTTTCTTACAGAATGTAAGGAAACCTGTAAAAATAACATTTTGGATTTTCCCCCTAAGGGAGAGATTATGTTCAGTAAGAGAAAATTTAAAAAAAAAAAGAGTTTTGTTTGTTGGTGACAGTGTGGTTTCACAGGATGAGGATGTAATGGAAGTGGCCACTGCTCTTGATTTTTAGGTTCTAGGATCAAGTTTGCACAAGGGACTTGGGGCAGGTGTTTTATATGGTTGGCCCCGGCACTCAGGGCCATGTCATCTCACCTATTTCCAGGGGGCTGTTCCCGACATACCCTTCCAGAGTCTTTTCCCTGCATCTCTCTGCTTAACTCCAGGGGGAGTGTACAATGTTTAAGTGAGTTACAATTGCCGATGCAGATTTATCTTTGCTCAGAGTCCTTATCCATTTACCCTTGGATGGGTGTGTCCTTAGTGTATAGCCTGTATGTTTGGGCAGAACGTGAAAGATTGTTAGCCTAAGTTATTCCTGTTAGCAGCCTGCGTGGCCACCTGAATGGGAAGGTGCCTCTCAATTGATTTTAGTGGGTTCTTAAAACCGAACACTTGCAAATCTCCCTTTTTAACAAAAAGAGGTTGAGTCTTAGGCATAACCCACCAAAGACACCATTATCACTTGCTGAAATTTTAAAACATTATTTTGTTTGCATTTTATTTATTTGCATGCACGCCATCTACATATGGCAGGTGATACTGGTCTTCTGCTAACGTTAGTGGCATTAATTTCTACTAAGACAAATGTATTTATTATGAAGCCAGTTGGTTTAAATAAGAAATAGTGGGTAGAGAATTGCATAGTCGGCAGGAAATGGGGGTGATCCATTATAGAGGGGGCAGGTAGATGTCCTGAAGACTCTGGTGATGGCCCAGAGTTACTAATGCCTGCGCTCTGCTTCCCCACAGTGACGGAAAGTCGAGGGATCCTTGAGAGCGTCCAGAGGTTCTCCCTGCTGCCCACCTACCTCCCCGTGACCTACCACATCAACAACGCAGACGTCTCCTTCTTCCTGAAGGAGGCCAACCAGGACATCATGAGGAACTCCAGCCTGCAGTCCCGAGTGGAGTCCTTTCTGATCTACAAATCCAAGCGGCTGCCTGTTCTGAACGCCAGCTATGGGCCCTTCTCCATTGAGCAGGTGGTACCCCAGGACCTGATGCTCCCTTCCAACCCCTTTGGATTTACCAACAAATTTTCTCTGAACTGGAAACTGAAGGCCCACATCCTGCGGGACAAGATCTACATGAGCAGCCCCAAGGTGCAGGTCCTCTTCCACATCGTGGGCAGAGACTGGGATGACCACAGTGCCGGGGAGAAGCTGCCCTGCCTCAGGGTCTTTGCTTTCCGAGAGACCAGAGAGGTGAGGGGCAGCTGCCGGCTGAAGGGGGACCTGGGGCTGTGTGTGGCCGAGCTGGGGCTGCTGCCCAGCTGGTTCAGCCCCCCAACAGTGGTCGCTGGGAGGAAGAAGTTGGTGGAACAGCCGGAAGGGAGTCCTGTGGAGCTGTACTACACAGTACATCCGGGGGATGAGAGAGGGAACTGTGTCAGGACTGACACAAGGAGAGGCGGTGGGATTCGGATGGGCCACAATGACATCGATGAGTCTG
The DNA here is from genome assembly GCA_963574575.1 of Galagoides demidoff. Taxonomy (NCBI): domain Eukaryota; kingdom Metazoa; phylum Chordata; class Mammalia; order Primates; family Galagidae; genus Galagoides; species Galagoides demidoff. Next base: position 25,739 of record CAUYQV010154630.1, on the reverse strand, counting down.
GGCCCCCTCTGCACAGGATTGGGAGTGTCTTCCTTTACCAGACCCGCAGCCAGCCCTCCCTGAGGGAACTGCGTTTGGACAGCAACGTGGCCATTCATTACCTGCCAAAGACGGTGAGACAAGGAGACGTGCTGACTTTTCCTGTTTCCATCTCCAAAAATTCTACCGAAGATCACTTCACATTAAGGTAAGTTGGCTCAGAACATCTGCCTGTACTTCTCAAAAAGGAGGGGTGCTTTCAAGAAGCCCGTGATTTGATCAGAACTGCTATGCCATCTCTTTCCAAAGCAGAGTCTTCCCATTTTTACCTACTCCATCTTCTTTCCAAAATATGGAAAACCAGTGTAATCTTGTGGGGTTGGAATTGGGTGTGAACATATTGTAATGATTAGATTTTACCAGGCCATCCCAGAGCTCCTGGGTTGGTGGGTGTGATTGTGATTTCATGTCTTCTGCCTTAGCTTAGGATATTATCAGCAAGTTTTAAGAATGCTATAAGTTACCCAACAGGAGCCATTTAGAATCGGATAGTTAAATGCCTCACAGTTGAAATGAGACTGCAAAGAGGATCGCAGCAGTTGTCAGAGAGGATAGAGAACGTGGTTTTGCCAACTCAAAAGCTATTCCAAATCTGTAAGCTCTAAGTATAATATGGTACCAACCTCAAAGTTATACATTTTGTTTCTCTCTGGAAATAGAACTTAGTGTTCAAGAAAATAAATGAGCATAACGTGTGAAGAATATACAGTAGAATTTGTTGAGTTTCTTATATAAGAGCATACCAAAGACAAGACATTTAAAATAACTGCTGCATCCTTTAGAATAAATATGGGCAGGTTTTCTTCTTGGAATGTAATGTAGGAGAGAAGCTCCTTGCCTTGGCTTGATTGTATTTTCATTACAGAGTTTTAGTTCTGTTTTGTTTTGAACACAGGCAAAGTTGATTATAACGGCTAGTTAGTATACGTGTTATTGGGCGACTAAAATTATCCTAATGTTGCTGCATACTTCAACAACTTGACCTGAAGTGCAATCTAAGAAAATGTGTGTTGCAACTCCTGAAAACAGGAATGCAACTGTATGGAAGATACTTTCTCTATCTGGGTTTTTAAAGTTCCTCCAAGAGCCAACCGTTCTCTCTTACCCCTCAATCTGGGCTTCTGGCTGCTTTTTCTTTCTGTGTTTTTGTTTTTTCTTTCCTTTTGTATTTGCAAAGGGTGAGTGAGTTTAAGAAAATAAATCATGGCTAAGATTCTACTCCATGCATTTATGTTATGTTGATTAGGACCCAGTAGGAGGAATGCTTTTTCAGTTTTTACTACAGAAGCAGAAACTAATGGCCATTGTTAATCTAATGATGGAATTCAAGTAAGTGCTCCAAGGTAAAAACCTTTAGCTTGGGTTGATGTGCATGCAGGGATTAGCCACGGGGATTTAGGGCGCATAAACACATCTGTGGGGCTGAGCGCTCATTAGCTCTGCCTTCTGTTCCTTGCTGGAAATCAGATCTAAACTCAGCTGGTCATAGGTCCTCTGTGTGGTCTGGTAGTTTTGTGTTTTGCTTTTCCAGGCTCAGCAGTTTGATATAATATTCTCTGTATAGATGGTGGCTTATGCAGAGAGAGATTTTACCCATGGAAACCCAAGTTTTTGAATAAGGGGAGCTACATTCTTACACCATTTCATCCAGTCCATCCTTTACATTTGCCCAATACTGATTGTTGATTTCCTGGACCCTGGGTTTAAAACCAAAATCCTCCGCAGCTTTGACTGGGATCCACATTCTACTTTTTTTGGAAGCAGTTGTGTGTGTGGTATTGAATTTCACAAAAAGCTTTGTTATCCCACGATTATGACTATTTACTGCGCGCTAAACATGTCCATTAGGGACCCGAGGGTGGCTTTTATCTTTGGCAATCTGTGACAAAAACAAGAGAAATTTACTTTGCCGGAGTTACACAATTTAAGGATCCAAACCTTTGCCAGTTCATTTGACACATCTAAATTCAGTGGCTCCACTTACAAGTCCTAGATTGGAAAATTGGGGGCATAAGGCAAAAGTATATTTGTTCCGAGCCCAGCCATTAAAATTTGTAAAAAAAAAATCCAGATAAGGCAATAGTAAAATAAATATTTCATGAATGATATGTTTAACTTGATAAGATGTTATACTCTCTGTTTCTTTAAGAGCTTGCATTAATAATGTGCTTGCTGCATGCTTAAAATGTTCTAATTACAAATGAATCTCATTCACTTATGCAAAAAGCTGGAGGTAAACTAGGACCTGGCAATATTAATATTAGGCTTTAGTTTGAATTCCCATAATTAGAAAATAATAAAACTGTATATCTTTTTAAATGAAGTCAATTTGACACTAATTTAGCTCAGCTTCCAAATATTTAGAATTAGCATGCGTCTGTTCTGTCTGGCCATCTGCTATAAATAACCCTGAAGGGTCTAGCCAAATATCCTTGGGTGCTCTTCTCTGAATTGTGACTTTTGTTTCTAGATGGTCTGTGTTGACAGTGCTAACACAGGCCAGAAGTGGGCTCATCTTTTATAGGTCAAGTACCAGTAGGACATCCATTGTCACTGAATGGGATAACCAGGAGGGATCCCATCCAGATTTGTAACTATGGACAGAAGCACCAGCTGCAGTTTGAATTCTTTGTTGATGGTGATGGGTCACCCCCGCATACCTCTCTGGTTATTTGTTTGCCCGTGATTGCAGAGTGATGTGTGTGTGTGTTTTACATGTTGAGAACAAGAAAACTCATGCTCAGCTATTTGTTATCTTACAAAGTCTGCTCTACCTTACTTTTGGTTTCTTTCAAAGCTGACATCTTCAGAAAAAGAAAAGCAAATGCTTTCATTCCTTCGACACCTAAGGATCCCTTTTAATTTCAGAAAGTGTTTTTCTTCAAGTGAACATCTGAAGCATCCCTCAGCATTTTAGCCCGTTCTTCCATTTTCTTCTTACCACACCTTCTTCTAGCTTATGTCCCTCCCGCATGGAGAGGGACATTCACAGGCATCCTGGTCTCTAAGTGACTGAACCATGAGTCTGGAAGAGGATGAGAAATGGGGCTCTTTCTTTCACATCTTCACGAGCGACTCTCCAGCTTCTCTTCCCCAGGGCAAATCAGTTTCAAAGGAGCTCTGTTCCTCAGCTCTGAAAGGGACGCTCCAGCCAAGTGTTTGTGTGACATCAGCTTGGTGACCTCGCAGCCCAGAGAGATCAGGTGGAGGGCGTAGAACAGTGGGACAAAACTCAGAAGAGTAAAAGCTTTTCTTAAATTTAGGGGCATTCTTAAATTTGTTAAATGAATGAACAAACTGTTGATTGTTAATCAGTACATATACTTTGCTGAGCATTTGCAGTTTTAAATGCTCAAGAACTTGTTAAGCACCATATGCCTTCCATTGGGTTTTAGACCAGCCCAGAGTAGGACACTGACATCCAGGTGATATTCTTGCCAAGATGAGATGTACGAGAGAGAAAGCAAGAAAGTAAAACAAGAATGTTTAACAAGGAACAAGAGTGAATCTGGGGTGGATAACACATGAAGGACGTTCTTTAGTGATCTGGGAAGCCTACTTTGCGGAAGATTTTAAGTTTGTTAGGAAATGATGTGGTGATTTGAGAGTGGGCCTCAGTTTAAGTCCCTTCAATGACATGATCTTTGAACCCGCCTTGGCCCAGAAGAGGAACTCTCCTTATTCTATTTCTGGTGTGTTCAACTGTGTTCTGTGCTGCACACCATAAATCTCATTTTGGCTGATTTAAGTGAAAAATAATGAATAAAATGGTTATTTGATGGACATCCTGGGTCTCAGGAGTTAGTAAGGGACCAGGGGCTTGGCTCAGTGATGCAGAGTCTGAGGGAGGATGGATGCTGGGTGTGGGCACAGCAGACCTGCAGCACCCAAGCAAACCCCTTACACAGTTTCGCCTGTTCTTGTTACACTCACATAAGATGTGACCATCTCCAGGAAGCTCCCACTGTCTCACAAATCTAGTTGTCTCATCTTCATGAGGAGATGAATTCCTTTAAGAACACATCCTTCTGGATGGGGCATTTCCCTGTCATGGAGAATTAGGAGCTGTTGTAAAGAGGACGGATGTTGGTTTCTCCAAATCCCACCTGTGTCTGTGCCCACGTTTGTCACCTAGTGGGGATTGGAGGACTTACTTCAAGTGGGGAAAGGAGTGAGAGTCAGGCAGACTTTCTATTTCAGAATAGGTTTACAAAGAAGCTGTGACGTCAGTGCAGAGTGTCCTCATGTGCCCCACAGCTAGCTTTCCCTTCCATGAATATGTTACATTTGTATGACACATCTGCCATCATTAATGCAACAGTGTTGAGACGTTATTAGCTAATGTTCATACTTCAGCCTCCTTTGGTTTTCACCTGAGGTCCTGGTGCTGTTCTGGGACCCTGTCCAGGGTCTACCTTATGTTTAGTTCTCACTCTACTCCTCTTGCTGTGGCCACATCTCAGACTTCCTTTGGTTTTGGTGACCTTGACAGTCTTCAGAGCTACTGTTTGGCTGACTTGTGGAATTTCCTTTAGCTTGTATTTGCCTGATATCAGTTCTCATAATTAGGTTGGGGTAACGGGTTTTGGGAAGGGCAACCACAGAGGTATGGTGCCATTTTCATGACATCGTTCCAAGGCTATGTATAGCCTACATGACATCTGTGTTGGTGTTAACTTGGTGCCACTGGCTGGGGTCATGCTTGTTGGGTTTGTTCACTCTAAAGTTGATTTTCTCTCATGCTTCCCCACAGGGTATTCTTTGGAAGGGGAGAGAAATGACATTCCATCTCCTTGAGGGTAATAACACCTCTATAAATTATTTGAATTTCCATGGGTGACATCTGTTCATTTTCACTTATTTATTTAATAATGTAGTTATTATAGTGAGGACTCCTGGATGTTCATTGTATACTTGGATTATAATCTAATTTTATTTTGTTTTGTTGCTCAAATTTCTCCACTTTGGCTTTGGAGCACTGTTTCATGTGGCCCTAGTACAGTGCAGAACGGAAGTGGTGGGAAAGGCTGTCTTGGCTTATCCCTGATCTAGAGTTGGCTGTTGAATTACTCGCTATCTTATTCTGTTTTTTTTTAATTTTAATTTTTAAATTATAAGTTGGCAGATAATCATTGCATATATTTATGCTAAATATATACAACCACATAGACTCTCTCTCTCTCTCTATATACATATATACATATATATATCATATGACTATATATACTATAGTTGTATATATTTATCACTAAAAAGTGTTTTGATTTATGAATTTGGTGTGAAATTATTAAATCAAGCTAATTAGCATATTCATCACCTCAAATAATTTTTTGTGGTGAGAATATTTGAAACTTACAGCAATTTTAAATATATAATATGTTGTTATCACTCTATTCACAAGACTGTGCAATATATCTCAACAACAATAAGAAAAACACCCTCATCTTTTTAATTTCTATGGGATCATTAATGTTGGTTCCTCTTTCACGTTTGCTGTTGACACGTCATTTCTTCTCTCTTTTTATTCACCTAGCTAGCATTTTGCCAATTTCATTGACCTTTCCAAAGAATCAGCTTTTAATTTTGCCTAATTTCTCTATCTTTTTCTGTTTTCAATTTCATTGATCACTTTGATTTGTATTATTTCCTTTCTTCTGCTTGATGTAGCTATAATTTGCTCTTTTTTTCTCTAGTTTTCTAAGTTAAGGTAAATTAATCTTAGATTAAGCTATTGATTTTAGATCTTTTTCTAATGCAGTGCATCGTTTCAATGCTATAAGTATTTCTCTAAGCATTGCTTTACTATATCCAGGACATTGTGATAAGTTATATTTTCATTTTAACATATTTTTTTCAGAGTCTCACTATGTCACCTTCAGTAGAGTGCTGTGATGTCACAGCTCACAGCAACCTCAAACACTTGGGCTTGAACGATTCACTTGCCTCAGTTTCCCTTGTAGCTGAGACTACAGGTGCCTGCCACAATGCTCGGCTATTTTTTTGTTGTAGTTGTCATTGTTGTTCAGCAGGCCCGGGCTGGGTTCAAACCTGCCAGCCCCGGTGCATATGGCTTGCACCCTAACCATTGAGCTATGGGTGCTAAGCCCATTTCAACATACTTTAAAATACTTTTAAGCTTCTTTTGAGATTTCTTTGATTTATGGGTTATTTGGAAGTGTGATGTTTAATTTCTAAACATTTGTTGGATTTTTCATCTATCTTTCTAGCATTGATTTCTAGTATAATTACTATTGTGGCCTGAGACTATGTTTTGTATAATTTCTATTTGTTTTTTAAATTTAGGATTGAATGGCCTAGAATAAAATCACTTTTGGCAAGTATTTAGTGTGACCTTGAGAAGAATATATATTCTACTTCAATTGGTTAGACTATTCCATAATTGTCAATTAGATCAAGTTGATTGATATAGCTGCTTAGGTCATCAATATCCTTACTGATTTTCTGCCTGCTCGAGCTATCAATTACTCACAGGAGTGTTGAAGTTTTCAACTATAATAGAAAGTTTATTTTTATTTTCAGTTCTATCAATTTTTTTTACCTCAGATGTTTTGATATGTGTGTGTTAGAGGTGTAAACATTTAGGATTATTATAGTTTTGTGGATAATTAACCCATTTGTCATTACATAATACTTCCTTTAAATCCATGATAATACCCATTGTTCTAAAATCTGCTTTGTCTAAAATTAATACAAATACTGAAGCTTTTTAAAAAATTGTTGTTAGCATGTTTTATCATTTCCCATTTCCTTACTTTTAACCTGTAAGACTCCTTATAGCTAAAGTGGGATTTTGGTAACAATTATGCAATTAAATATTATTTTTTAATCCACTTTGACAATCTCTCTGTTTTAATCATTGTATTTAGTTCAGTTATATTTAAATAATTCTTATGTAATTGTATTAATATTGGCCATGTGTTTTTCAGTATAATTAGTTTCCTTTGTAATTCTATGTATATGTATTTAATTTAAAACATTATTCCGAGAGGGTGGTTGCTCATAGGTTTCACCAGAGTGCCAAAGAAGTCAGTGTCACAAAAAAGGCTAAGAATGCCTTTTTAAATAATTTTTATAGGTTTAGGGTTACAAGTGGCTTCTATTAATTATGTTAGGTTTTTGCTTTGTATCCCTCCCCACTTTTTCTGTCCTTTCTGGTTCTAATATTGTGTATGACTTCATTTTGTATCCTCTCTCATTACATCAAGGATGCTAGAAATATTACTTATTTCTCTAAAACTTTTAACATACATTTTTAACTAATCCAAGTCCAATTTTCTATAGTACCAGAGTGATTCACACACAATACGAGTAACTTAAAAGGACGTTTTGCAATTACTCCTTTGTATCCCAGGAATATTGTTGTAATTCATTATTACCAGAATATTATTTCTCGTAAGGAAAGGAAAAAGAAAATATTTTATTTTATTTTTGTTTGTTTCTTCCCTTAGCGCATCTGTCTCTCTAGATCTGGGAGTAGCACTTTGTCCCACAGCCTCAGTTCTCCGCTGAATCCAAGAACATTTATTATCTTTCCCTTTTTTATAGCTTTTTGTTATAAGACTCAGTTTGCTGACCCTCAGGTTCAGTGTATGTCAGAGTGGAACCTGCTGAGTCCCAGGAGTGTGTTCTTCAAATTATTTTGGTTGGAAGTTACAGGAACACAATTTGAATCAGTTTCAACAAAAATGAGAATTTATTATAAGGGCATTGATGTGGCTCTTAGGGTACATGAGTAGTGACCCATGCCTGGAGCCTAGAACTTAATTGGCTCAGGAGAAATTTAGCCAAGGCCCCACACTGACAGTTTAAAAAAGAGGCAGCAGTAAATTTGGAGGATGGGAGGGAATATTGGGGAGCGTGGAGTTTTCATAAGCCAGGGCAAGCGTGCTCGCCTCTCAAGGACAGATGGCATGGGCCTTCTGGGGAACGTATCTGCATTTTCCTCTGAGATCCTAGAGAGTTAAGTCACATCCAGGATCTTTTGGTGTCCTGTCTTTCTCAGCTAACCCCACTGAGGCTCAGTCCAACCCTCTGGGAAAAGGAATGGGTTTCTCAACCTTGCACTGTTGACAGGTGGATGAGACTATAATTTGCTCCGAGGGCAGTCTGTGCATGAAAGGGTGCTCAGCAGCATCCCCGGCCTTCACCTGCTAGATGCCTGTTAACTAGCCCTCCCCTGCATTGGGACAATCAATGACGTGTGCAGGCTGGGGACGCCATGACCCTTGGTTAGAAAGTACTGGACTGGATTATGGTTTTGGAGAAAACATTCATAGAGTGAACTCAGCTCTTGCACAGAAGGAGGTTCTGAGTTTACATTTGAGGTAACATTGTGTAGTCACATTTTCCTTGAAAATTCTTTAAATTGCACCTACCATATGTTTTTACATCCACTTGAATGAGGCAGAAATTTTGCTGTCCCCTGCTGTTTCTTCATATCGAGTAGGACACCTGGCACATCCTCGTCACTTAGGAAATACTGGAGTAGTGAGTGACCATCACTGCCCCACCTGCTTTCCATTTACTATTGGGCCAGAGAACAGACTTGTGAGTTAGACGTTAAATGGAATAGCTGGTCTGCATTTCAAGGCCACATATGGAAAATAATCCAGAGTCAAATGCAGGCCGTTTAAGGACCCCAGGAACTGAAATGCACTGAGGAATTTGTTTCCAGAGCAACTGCTCATTAGGCTGGTATGGGCCCAGCCTTGGTCTGGGGGAGGCCCTGTTGTCAATACTTGTAAGAAGCTTTGCAAGTGGTTCTAATATGCAGCTGGTGTGAGAACCACTGGCTTCATTTCTGTCATTTCACATTTTGGAGACACACTTATTGAGCAGAACAGGGGGTTGACATTTAAATCAACTATTTAAACTCCTCTCTGTCTCTCTCTTTCTCACATGATTGATTCACACAGTTTAATGCCTGTATGTGGAAACTCTATTATGTAACAAGGCATAGCCTTTTTGTACCCAATTTCATGAACTTCCCTTTTTAAGAAGTTAATTCACAGTGGGCTCCCCTCAAGAATCCCTCCTTCCCTCGATTTGTAGGTATGGTTCCTTTTGAGCTATCAGATTTTGGGGTGAGGCAAGACTTCTGACCACACATGTGCATTTGTTTAGATAAACCGACTACTCTGATTCTCCTGGGGGATTGAAGGGAAAAGGAGCGTCATCACCAGTGAGTGTCTACCTGGAGTTTTGCTGGGCCTTTTGCACTTGGCTTCCTCTGAATTTCCCCACAGTGCTCCAGCAGGAGGCTCATTGTTACTAAGCAACAAAGATTCACTCTGGCCAACTTTCAGACTCTTGGGAGTTGTAGACATCAGTGGGTGGTCTGGAGAAAAGACACAGAACTGAGCTGGACCCCGTCTTGCCCCGGACAGCTGGGAGGCTGACTCTGCAGCCTTGAGGCAGCAGGTGCCAGAGTCGACAAGCCTCTGAGGCAGCCATGGGCAGCTCCATGGAGCACCCTTTCCTCCTCACTGGCTCCAACTTCAGACCACTAGGACAGAGTATCATTGGGCAAGTTTAACTTGCATTTCCACTCTCTGGTTGTGCCAGGAGAAAGAAATCTGACTCTTGGGAGGAAGTGGCTTTGCATTTACCATCTTGCCAATATCAGTCCAGTGGGGGACAGCAGATGCCTTTCAGGGTGCTTTCAGGGAGAGGGGATAGAGGCTGAGTACTCCAAGTATGGCCAATGTCTACCACAGACTCCTTGAGGGGATTTTCATCTCTTTTGTAGAGAGAAGGAAATCAACACCATTTTGACCCCCAGAAGGCAGATCCGGATTTGGATTGGCATTAGTCTGACTCCACGCTCCTCTTTCTTGAACCTCATGCTATGTTTCCTAAATATCCCCAGGGACCCCACTTTTCCTGTGCTGCGGGAGCCTCTGCAGCAATTCCAGAAGAGAAGGGCCCTGCAATGAAGTGGTACATTGTCAGGGATCCCCCCTTACCCCCCGTTTCTACGCTGTGAAACGACACAGACAGGATTCAGATCACTCCCTGCAAGGAATTTGAGATAAACACATTTGAAAGGAGTGAGTTGCTCCTATTGCCTCAAAGTCTTAAACGAGGCTGGAGCAGTGAGATTCCTGTACTCATATGGCTGAAAAACAGCCAGAAGGAGAAAACACAAGAGCACACAGAAGCATTTCATCCAGGATCTTGCCATTCCCCCGGGAGCTGGGATAGGGCCATTAATGGGGACCTCTGGGAAGCAGAGTTTCAACCCTCTTCTTCAAGTATCCACCTGCTATGAGTGGATGTGAACACACATTGGGTTCCAGTGAGGCTGTAAGAGGCTCTCAGGAGTTGGCCTGGCAGGATGTGAAGCTAAAACACCCTGTCACTATCTTCTTTGACTACGACGTTCAGCCCAGCTGTTTTCATGAAAGGGATCTGTCAGCATGTCAGCCTTTTTTGTTCCCTGTCCTTATTATTGTTGTTATTTTAGGATGTAAGGACAGTGTTGTTTCACAGCTAAAGTTCTTTGTGATCTTCTTCGGCTATGCCAACTTCCAATCACTGCTGCTCACACTTAAAGAGGCCTTTATCTGTGCATGGGCAGTGGATTATAGCATCACCGGCACTATAGCACTACTTGATAGTCTGCATCTCAACCAGTCTGAAGCAACTGAAGGGAAGGGGTCTCTGGTTCCTTCAGAACCACCCCTGCATCCACCTGAATGCTGCTATGGCTGCCATGAATTCTCCTGTGCAGATTTGGGTGAGAAAATGCAGTCTCAGTCATTTCCAAGTTTTCCTTCTCTACCCTCAGGTACATTGCTACCTTCTGGGGGATGTGAGGGGCTGGAGGTGGTAGAGGATTGTATGATGTCAAGGCCAGGAGGGAGTGAGGGTGGGGTCATGTCCACATCCTTCTTAGCCTATTCAGATTTAGTTTCTCTGTTTCACCACTTCTGGGTCCCTGGTAGGAAGTGCTGGGTCTGGGAAGTTTTGCGAGATTGCTGAAGGTGATAAGAGTCATAACCAGCACTTACTAGATATCTGTTTGTGCCAAGCATTGTTCTTCATGCTTAAATTTTTAACAGATTTAATCCTCAGAACAATTCTGTGATGTAGGTGCTCTGATTGCCTACATCTTTCAGAAGGGGAAACTGAAATACAAAGAGGTTCAACAGTTGGCCAGAGGTCCTATAGCTCACAACAGAATCTAATTTAAGACCTTGAAAATGTACCCACTCTGATAGACAGCCCCAGACCACACTTGCTGGAAAATTCATCTTTATAAATCTGAGATAAGGAGACGAGCACAGATAATCCAAAATCCTATTTTTTTTTTTAAAGCACTAAGGAGGGAACTAACTAAAATATTTTCCTTGTTTAACATGTAAGTGTTGAGAATTAAGCTTGGTGATGGGTAAGCAGCCATGGATAAATCCTGTCCTGAGTGCTCAGTGCCGTGAGAATGAGCACTGGCTGTTTGAATGGGAGGATGAGGCGCCAACTTGAGTCAGCACTTTTCAGATCGGTGAAGTTGTCTCCATTATTACCCAAATCTGTAAGTCTTCTCTCTTGCTGCAAATTAAAGGTCTCTAAAGGGCATTGCACAAATTGCAGTGGTCTTTGTAGGCACTTGGCACACTAATAATTGTCACCAGGAATGGCTTTTACAATGGTAAAGGAAGGTGTTTACCTGCTCAGGACCACACAGGGTCTATGAGGAAGAGCACAGAGCCTGGAGTCAGAGCTGTGGACACCTGTCTGTACATATCCACTCCCTGTGTACCTTGAAGGATGTCAGAGCTCACTGAGCCTCTGCTTCTGGGTCTTACTTTACCTAGGTGGGGGTATAGACAAAGAGCAAGGCCAACCTTGATCACTGTCTATTTTGCCACATTTCACATTCAGTGTCTGATTGATCCTGTCAACCCAGAAATGTGTCAGGGTCCAGCTGAAAGGCAAACAGATTACTTAAGGTTATTTTCCACTAAGAAGCATCAGTTTAGTTTGAAAGAGGGCTGATGTTGACACAAGTAGCAGGTTATTTCTGACTTAAACTATAAAGAATCAATTTTTAAAAAGAATATGTTCAGAGCTGCTTAGGAGGCATTTTCTTTGGTAATATAGGGAAGCACCTCACTTAGTCTATTCTAATGGAAGATGGTTAGAGCGTCCACTCCTGTGAAATCTGAAGATATGAAAGATAAATCCAGTTTTCTAAAAGGAACTAAAAAGAAAAAATAAAAAATAAAAACAGCATTAACTAACAAAGCCTGTGGGGAAGTGTTCAGCTCAAGAGTAAGACAAATGTTTCCCCAAATCAGCTCAGTGCAGCTGATCATGGCTGCAGATTCCCTCTCCCTGGAAACCTGGTGTGAGGTAGGATGGGAGTGTGCAATAGTAGAGGTGGCTAAGTGGTCTTTCACACCCCTACCCTGGAGGTATGGGGTCTAATGCCCTGCTCTTGAACTTGCACTGGCTTAGTGACTCACTTAGCCAACAGTGTGTATTGGAGGAGGGGATAGATCATAAGATGTGACTTTCTACCAGTGTCTTCAGGAGCACTTGGTCTTGGTCGTGGATTGTCAAGACAGCATATAAGAAACCCAGCTATTCTTCTGGGAGGCCACAGGAGAGGCTCTGAGGGCACATGGATAAGGGACAGAGGGACCAGGTGATCTCACTCTGCTAGCCTCTCCTGTCAAGCTGGGCAAAGCTCTTGGATCCTCTAGACAAGACAAATCAAAAAACTTGATACCAGTGAGTGACCCCAATCAATTCCATGTGGAACAGATGAATCTTCCAACTGAGCCCTATTCATATTCTTGGTACACAAATCCATGATACAAATAAAGCAGTGGCATTCTCAGGTACCAAGTTTTGTAGTAGCTTTAAGCAGCAATAGCTGCATAGGGAAGGAAGTAAAAAAGAGTTATGCAAAATGTCACTAGTAAGCCCCATTTGCAAGAGGGCAGATGAGAGTAGGTGCACTAGCTCGTGGTCTGCTTGCTTTTGGATCTATTCCTTGCCCTTACCCTGCTGTGTTGTGCTTTGTGGTTAGGGTTGGTTGTATGACCCAGTATGTTATGCTGAGAGCTCAGTGGAAGTCTTTTAAAGGGGTTTGTTGGGACCCTTATCTTATTCTGATAAAAATGGGCAGATATGGGTAGGGTATGGCTTTTGCCTGTCACCCCTTCACCCTGGAATGGTGCCACGCTGGCTAGGAGACCATATCTTTGAGACCTGAAAAGACACAATCTAAATTGGGTGCAGCAGCAAGAGGCCAGGAGGGGCCTGGGCCTTTGATGGTTTTTTTAGTTCACCTCCCTAGGTCTACTAGCTTGTTTACATCTGGATATTTTTATATGAGAAAAATAAATTGTATTTTTTTATCAAGCACTGTGTTTGAATCTATCACTTGCAGCCTAATGCAATCTTGAGTGTTAATGACTCATATTTCTCCAAGTTTGGGCACATCATTTGATTTGAGCCTTGGTCAAAAACCTAGATTGTAGATTCTCTCCATGTAGGTCGTTAGCTTTGCTGAATAACAAGACTGACATGCTTGAACCTGGTCGCGATCTGTAAATACTTTGGTGATTGTCAGGTGGTAAGAGGCTCCACACGTCGACCAGTCAGCAAAGCCTGCAGCAGAAACTGAAGGCTGAAGCTGAAGGTGAATTACTGCTTTCTTTGCTTTGAAAAAGACCTCTGAGTTTAAACCCAAAGTCAGACATCTCATCCTCGGTGGAATTTATGTCCTGGTTAGAAAAAAGAAAAGGGAAGTTCAAACTTAGGTTTAGCTTATCCAGATCATGTTTGGTCTCAAGGCTGAGACCCCATACCCTGTTAGAGGTAACACCACCTGCTCTTATTCAAGCAAAATATTCACTTACCTAAACTTCTGTTATTAAGTGATTAAAGCTTAAATGTTTCCCTTTGTTGCTTAAATATTAATCACATTTACCCTATTAGCTCATAAAGCCTATGAAGATATGACCAGCCACCTTTTATATAACTTGAATATCCCAGACAACATACCTGGACAATACTGATCTATAGATTCAATACAGTCTTATCTGGATAATTAAATGGGGACCTATTTGCAAAACAGGGATAAACTGCAGCTCCATCTTTACTAGGTTCCCGTGTGGTATTCCTCTTTTTCCTTGCTGTGGATGACAGCATGCCCATATTATTTTCACAGACGGGCATTGTGTCCTTGGGAGCAGAGCTCCACTGGACAGAACATCTTAGGGGCAAGTGCAGCTGTGCTCTCACCTAGTACCTGAGATAAGTATCAGAGTCATCAAATCACCCTTCAGTTGTTTAGCTGTTGACAACAGCTTGGCCTTTATGGAGGTCTAATAAAGAAGACGCCCACTTTCCCATCTAATGGGGCATCAGGGACTAACAGGTCTGTGTACTGCTGAAGTACTGTATTTTCAGAACACAAAATCACCTTTCTGCCTTTGCCTTTTCCATTTCTGAAATGTGTTTTGCAGTCTGTGAAAATTAGGTTTTTCAGTTTGTTTCTTTTTATTTGCGAACTTCAGAAGCTGCTGAAGAACAGAAGTCAACTGCCACCATTTGCAGTTTCATTTCCATTACAATGGAGTGGCGCTGGCATGGCCACTCAGGCCACTCACAGGAGTACCCTGTGTCCATGGCTTTCTAAACACGCAGCTCAAAGCCAAAGAAATAACATGCAGATGGCCACTGTTGGGAGATTTCCTCAGCCCGGTACAACTGCAGACCACTTCTCCCGGAAGGGGCTGTTTCTCCCTTTTTTAGCTGTTACTTTTGTTTGCTACACCAGACGCTCATATGTTAGCCATGGCATTGGTGGGATGGTCACGGAGGGACTACATCTTGTTTTGCTATCAATTATTCAGAATTAAGTCTTGGTCTCTCTGCCAGAAACTGCTAGTTGCCAACGTCCATTTCCCCTTTATTCCTTGCTAACAGAATTCTGATTTTATTCAGAGGCTTAGGGGAACATGTGTATAGGAATAAATTGGAAGGTTAGTATGGGATGGATGTTGTTGGTGGTGCATTTTAGTCGTCACCTGGGTACCTTCTCCCTCATTCCTAATGGGGAAAGTAGCGATGGTCTGATGGGTATGTCTGTTTGAGAAAATGAAGATGTCAATTTGAGAAAATCTGATAGAAACCATCTATCATAGAGAGTCATTTGCCAAATTCCACAGGTGCATCTCCTCCCAATATAAGGCACATCAATAGCACCACACACACACACAAAGGAATATTGGACAGAATTGGATATAAGGTGCACAGACGTTTATACTACCTAACTCAACTCCTCATACTTTACTGGACACCCACTTTTTAATATGCAGGCTTTATGTTACCCAAGGCTGCTGGCCTAGAGTTTAGGGTCAGCAGAGAAGCCCACAAAAGTCAGACTGGACATAAAGGGGGGGATGCATCTGTGAGGACATTTGTTACAGCACTAGACATGACAGTCCACCCAACCTGGTTCTCCATACTATGTGGCCACAGGTCAATTCAACCAGACCCCCATCCTGTAGTCTTAGAAACATGAGAGGTGAGCGGAGGAGGCAGGGGAGAGAGGAAGAGGCTGTTGCAGGGATGATAAGAAAACCACATCACTGCAACTTTCCTTGGAGTTGTTCTTGTGTCCTAGACGTAATGAACTGTAGTGTGCATCCCAGCAAGTCTGAAAGAGTTTAGGTCTACCCCATTTATTATTTCCCCATATATCGATAGAGCAATATTAGGTTACCTACAGTAATTTGGGCATCTTTCTCTTTCTTTTTCTTTTGTAATATGTATGTATTTCATCTGTCTCCTGCCCTTGACCTCTGTTATGCATTGCCCTGTTTGACATTCTTCTCATCCCTCCCTAATAGTCATAACTCTTCCCCTTTCCTGGGAGTGAAGACAGGAGCTCAGATCCATGACCCAGAAATAATTCCTCAGAACAACTCACATAACTCTTGTCCCAGGCTCTAAGGACCTTCTTCTGCATTAATTCCTCGTGATAAAACCATCCATTTGACCCTCCCCTCCACTTGCAGGTACATCTAAATAAAATTCCATGGTCTTGACCTAAGGATAGGAATAATTTTGTTTATGAGATAAAAACTGCAACTACATTAAAGACTTAGAGAACACTATTAAATAAGCCCAGCTGAATCATTCTCTGAGATAGCTATTATTTTCTCACTAGTAAATTATATTTCATAAGGAAATGAACAGAATCTCCACTGTTTCATACACAATAATATTCCAAAAGCAATTTAAAATAATCTACAAAAAAGTTATTCTGTATTCTTAAGACCAATTACACAAAATTTAACAGAGAAGAGTAACTGGGTTTTTGTTTTTATCTATTTATTATTTTCCCCATTATTAGAAGAAATCAAACTGTCAGTTCTCAAAATAACTTTTCAAACTGACTTCTCCCTCATCCTGAGGAGATGCAAGAGGTGTGAGCAAGCAGTTATTCACTCTTGAGAATTTCTAAGTTGTTGGAATATAGGGAAACAGATGTTCTCTGTGTTCATGCCAAATATTTGGGGAAATTTTCTCATGAGTGGCAGCTCAATATGGGAATCAGTTTTGTAATGCTGTAATTCTTACGAAAAATATGCATTTTGGTTATCTCTCACAGCATAAGTAAGCACCCCAAACTTAGTGGCTTAAAATAACCATTAGCTCTGTGGACAATTTCTTGTGCTAGACAGTTGGGAAGGGCTTATTGGGTGGTTCATCTTGGCTGCAGGTGGCATCAACTGGAATAGCTGATGGTAGAGGTTCTATGTCCAGGGTGGCTCCTAAAGAAGTATATCTGATACTTTGGTGCTCTGTGACCTCTCTGTCTCACGCCTCTTACCCTTTGTTACCTGTCCACATGGCGTAATCTTCACACAGAGCACCATTTAGTAATGAGAAAGAATAAATCTACCATTAGGCTAAGAGTATTTGTTGGGGTTCATGGGAGAAATAAAAGAAGAAATTCTAAGACATTTCTGAATTACTTTGTGTAAAGTATTTGTGATTGTTTATCTAAATTATTCTAACTACAGTGGTTTTTCTAACCAACAAGGGATAATTGGATTATTGATGCTGTTTCCTTTAACTAGAGTGTTTATTCCAATGGTTCCCAACCTTCCTAATGCCACTACCCTTTAGTACAGTTCCTGTGTGTCGCACTCACAGGTTGAGAACCGCTGGTTATTCCCTTTTGTCTTTGCAGAGTTTAAGCTTTCTTCACAAACAAGTCTCAATCTAAGAGTCACCTCCTCATGAAAGCTTTCCCTGGCTACTCTGTCCAGCATTATTTATGCATTATTTATGTAGAGTGTTTGATTTCAATGATCATCTATTCCAAGCCGCTGGGGGGTAAGTTCCACTAGTAGGATTGGTCTGATTTGGTTCTTCTGCACCTCAGAGCCTTAGTGCAGAGTGACTGCCATGACTTCACCCTGAATTAATATTATTAGTTGAATGCATGAAGGAAAATGCAGATACCAAGCCTTTTTTTTCCCCCTCAGAAACCAATGTGATTCATCTAGGAGCTCAGAAAATTACATATTCTTAGTAGCCTGTTGTATACCATCAATGACCATGTTTAAGGACACCCTTAGACAAATTTTCTTTGCTTTAGCCGTAGATGTTTTCCTGCAGACCCCGGCTATCCATGACTGATTGCCAAGTGCTTTTAAAATGAGAGAAAGGCAATGGCCCATCACATCTGCTGTTAACTTACCCATGCAGTTTTATAGGCTGCAAGGCATTGTGGCCTCAAAGGGGAGGCTGCCCTCTAAAACAATGACCTTCAATATTTATTTTAACTGTAAAAGTATTTGACTGATGGTCAAAGGGCTGCTGGGAGACTTTGTTTATTTCCCCATTGATGGAGGGAATCTGGCCTTAGCTCCATCCTAGCCCATTATTCCCTAACATACCCATGCCAGAGATGTCTGGTTAGTCACAGGCTTTGAGGCCTGTCTGTATAGGGAGGCATGAGAGGCCAGTGTGATGGAGACATCATTTCACTTAGCAATGCAGCTCCGTGTTGCTGGAGGGCTGGTGAGCATGTGTGGCTCAGGAGAATTCTCTTTGCCATGATGGCAGAAACGAGCAGCTTGTGTACCCCAAGGGGCTTTAGCTTCTGTGTGTCTAAGCTAGAGCTTGCTAACTGGCAACACCAACGAGATGGCCTTTTGGGCATGCACACTGTAGTACATTTTTTTGGTAGTAGATATTTTTAAATCTACCCTTTTAAAAAAGCCAAATTTGGGGGCTTCTGGAGAGAATTCCAGAGATGTAGTGCGGTGGCTACAAGCACAGGCTATGGATCAGACAGCCAGGGTGCCTGAGCTTGAGTCAGGGCTGAATAATGTGAGCTACTTAGCCCCTCTAGCCTATATCCTTTTTAGTAAAATGATAGTACCTATCTCATACAGGTGGTTGAATATTAAGTGGATTATGTGCAAAAGGAAAAAAAGTGCTTCAGGCACAGTAAATGCTCAGTTAGTTCTGGTCATTGTATGTCCATGTCAGGCTTACATTTCATGTGGTGGAAGTCATCTAGAACTGAGTGGTAACCACCACTTTTAGGTGGGACGTGCTCTACATCCAAACAGCCATCCCTTCACTTCCGTTCTGCACCTGGCCAGACCCCTACTTTTAACAAACCTGGTGTGGGTAAAAACACACTTTGGAGCCAGGCTCCTTGAGTGCAGACCCCCGCTCGGCTGCACTCAGTGAGCTGTGTAGATGGCTTAAATCAAGCTTTCAAACCCCCGAGTTAAACTAATCAAGTTAAATCAAGTCATGTAACCACTTGATTTGTTGCAAGATTTGGACCCCTCAGGGCCAGGCGGACCCCAAAATATCCCTTTTCTTTCTTTCCCTACCTCCCTCTTTCCCTCTATTTTCCTCCCACCCTCCTATCTCCATTCTTTCCTGTTTCCTTTTCTTGCTAGCAATTATGCCAGGTAAATCTTATCACGAGGCCAGTTTGGGAAACGTGAGTTACTGGATGGTAAATAGAATTTGTGGCCTTTCTCAGTGACTAATGATTGGTGCTACACTATGATTACAGAATGGGAAATATATTGCTTGAGATAAAATGGGTTTGATGCGGGCTTGGTGAAGTCACATCAGTTCTAATAAATGTGATGAGAGAAACTGAAAGAGAAATTTGGCCACTTCAGATTTTATCTCCATGAGAACACTCCGTGGCTCCCTTCCTGCTTCTAACCTCAGGGGCTCGGAAGGCAGGTAGTCACCAGCATTTTCCCTTTCTTCTGGATGTTTGTGTTCCTTTCCTATATTGCATTATCCTAAGAGACTAAGTATGGTCCCATCTCAGAAATGGCTCTTTTAAGATGCTGCTGTTTTCTGGTTCAGCAGACAGCAGCTCATTTGTACTCTGTAGCAGATCACAGAACAAGCGAAGGGTGTTGCTGCCATGGCCAGGAGGATGGGAGCCAGGGCGCTTTGTGTCCATAGGTGAAGCGTCAGTCCTCCTATTGCATAGGAGAGAAAAAACCCAAAATGAATGAGGAAATGAAAGTATTTTAGGACAATAGGGTTTTTATTTATTACTTTTTAAAGTCCATTTGATTTTTAAAAGGGGGGTACATGGCTGAATTGTGTATTGATGAAGTCAGGGCTTCTAGAGAGCCCATCACCAGACTCGTGTACATCGTACCCACTAGGTAATTTTTAACCCTTCATGCTCCCTTCCACCTTCCCCCCTTCCTAGTTTCCAATGTTCATTACCCAACTTTTTGACCAGATACACCCATTGTTTAGCTCCCACTGTAAGTGAGGACATGTGGTATTTGCATTTTCATTCTTGAGATACTTCACCTAGGATAATGATCTCCAGTTACATTCAAGTTGCTGCAAAAGATAGTATTTCTTTTTAAGGCTGAGTAGTGAGTACTCCATAGTATATATATACCACTCTTTCTTTCTTTCTGTCTGTCTTTCTTTCTTTCTTTCTTTCTTTCTTTCTTTCTTTCTTTCTTTCTTTCATTCTTTCTTTCTTTCTTTTTTAAAGTAAATCATAGCTGCGTACATTAATGCAGTCATGGGGTACAGTGTGCTGGTTCTATATACAATTTGAAATATTTTTACCAAACTGGTTAACATAGCCTTCATGGCATTTTCTTAGTTGTTGTGTTAAGACATTTATATTCTGTATTTAGAAAGATTCACATGTACCCTTGTAAGATGGACCATAGGTGTACCCCACACTTTCTTCAGCCCCTCCTCTGTTGGTGGATTCCCTATCTTTGCAATTGTGAATTGTGCTACAATAAACATTCAAGTATATGCGTCTTTTTGATAAAATGACTTCTTTTCATTTGGGTAGATACCTAGTAGTGGGATTGCTGAATTGAACGTTAGGTCTACCCTGACATTTATTGTCTTTAGAAAAACCTCTGTTAGTTCTTTGAGGAATCTGTATTGGGTTTTCCATAGAGGTACTAATTTGCATTCCCACCAACAGCTTATAAGCATTTTCTTTTCACCACAGCCATGCCAACATGTGTTGTTTTTTGAGTTTTTACTCATGATCCTTCTGACAGGGGTAAGATGGTATCTCATTGTGGGTTTATTGTGCATTTTCCTGATGGTTAGTGATGTTGACCATTTTTTCATATGTTTGTGGCCGTATGTCTGTCTTTAGAAAAACCTCTGTTCGTCTCTTTTGCCCACTTTTTGATGGGATTATTTTTCCTTTTTCTTGTTGATTTGTTCAAGTTCTTTGTAGATCTGGACTTGAATACCTTGTAAGATATATAGTTTATGAATATTTTCTCCCATTCTATAGGTTATCTACTCTGTGGATTATTTCCTTTGTTGTGCTGAAACTTTTTAGTTTAATTAAGTCCTATTTATGTATTTATTTTCTTGCTGTCTTTGCTCTGTGGGCCTTAGACAATTTTGTTTTGCATAGGTCAGTGTTCAGAAGAGTTTTTCCTATATTTTCTTCTAGAATTATTATGGTTTCAGGTCTTACATTTAAGTCTTTAATTATGAGTTAATTTTTGTATACAGTGAAAGATCAGGTTCCAAATTTCATTCTTCTGCATGTGGCTATCCCATTTTCCCAGCCCCATTTACTGAATTAGGGCTCCCTTTTCCTAGTGTGTGTGTGTTTGTTTGTTTTTTAGAGACAGAGTCTCACTTTATTGCCCTTGGTAGAGTGCTATGGCATCACACAGCTCACAGCAACCTCCAACTCCTGGGCCTAGGCGATTCTCTTGCCTCAGCCTCCCCAGTAACTGGGACTGCAGGCACCTGCCACAACACCTGGCTATTTTTTTGTTGCAGTTTGGCTGGGGCCCAGTTTGAAACTGCCACCCTCAGTATATGGGGCTGGCGCCCTACTCACTGAGCCACATGTGCCGCCCCCTAGTCTGTGTTTTTGTCTGCTTTGTTTTGTTTTTTATAGAATCTCTCCATTTCAGGAGCAGCCCTTTCATTTCTCTTTGATACATACCTTTTCTTCCCCATAAGATATCAGGCATCCTAAGTCCTTGAGCTGTTTTGGGGGGTGGGGGTTGGGCAGAAGCAACTTTGAATTGACCAGAGTAAAGCATTTATCCAATAGTCTGTAGAGATTCTCCTTTAGCAAGGAGAAGGGCCAAAAAATTGCTGACTCTGGAAACCATATGTAATGACCCAGAATCACAATGGATTGATTTTATTGGGGCTTCCTATTCTGATGTCTGTTAAAAAGTATAAATGTAAACACAGATATAGATCATGAATTATCAATGGTATTGAAATTGTCCCTAAGGCATAACATTGATTGTTGAGGAACTAAAAAAACTTACTCTCTTCATGAATATGGTACAAACATCACTACAGTACATAATAGATGTGCAATATATTTATTGTTCTAAGATTTTGTGAAGTGATTGGGAAAAATACATTATCAGAGCCTCTTGGACCAGAGCACACATAGACACACACACAGGCACACACACGCAAACACACACATGCACAGACACACACAAACACTCACAGGCGCACACACACGTGTACATGTAGATGTGGTGATTGGCTGTGTCAAGAGACACAGACCCTGACTTAAGGAGCTCCATTGGCCAAAGCTGTGTTCGTGCCCTTGATAGAATGAGAGGAAAATACCACTTTACAGGATGGTCTTCCTCCCAAAGAAAGATACGTCACCTCAGTCTGCTTGTGAGAAGCACATCGGACAGATCCCATTTGAGAGATGCTGTACAGAGCACCTGAGCAGTTCTCCCCCAGACTGCTGAGGTCATCTAAAACAAGGCAGGTCTGGGAGATTGTCCCAGCCCAGAGAATTGTAAGGGGACTCAATGACTAAATGTAAAGTGGCACCCCGGGCGGGATCCAGGAAGAACAATTTTGATGACATCTGGACTGTAAATAACAGTGTGCCACAGGGTCCTTTGGTTGTGACACCTGTGCCATTCCTACCTCTGAGATGTACAGCAGGGAAACCTCACAAGGAGGGTTGGGAACATTCTCTACTATCTTAGCAACTTTTCTGTAAACCTAAAATGGTTCTTAAATAAACCACTTTTTTTTTTTTTTGAAGGCTCTGTAGGGAGTGATAATGCAGACAGTGAAGGCCGAGAAACGCTGGTGTAGATAAGAGATACAGAGAGGCCCAGCTGGTGGCAGCCCGTGGCATCCTCGGGACGCACAATCTATATTGGCTGGAGACTCAGCTCCAGTCCTGCAGTCACTGCTGGCTTTTCTGATATGAGTTATCTTATCCAGATTACCCGTTCTCTGTTGTCTTCCTTTATCAGTTAGTTTTAAAGAAAATGTAATAGAATAGAGTGAATAGCAAGCTTAGTTGAGGCATCTTCCTAGAGAAGCACCTTCCCTGCTGTGACATTGTTTCCCCGCCCCTGAGCTGCAGGTTGGCAGCCCTACACAGCTGTTCCGTGGCTTCCTGGCACCTTAGACTAAAACCCTGCTGTGCATGTGACTAAATGGGCCTGTCTGTGGTCTTTACATTCCTCTCCCTCTCCATCTGGCCTGCTCTCTCCCTCATGCCCTTCATCCTGGTGGTCAAACCACCTGATGCCTTGAGGTCTCAGGGATTCACATGTCAAGTCCTCCTGCTGGGAATTCCTGTTCCTTCTCTGCACACGGCAAGGCCAGACCTGAGCGCCACTCTCCTGTCCCTCACCCAGGAGAACTTCCTTGGCTCCCTAACTTAGAAAGTGTGCACTTATTTTAGTCTTTAACATAATGACATCAGGTTCTCTTCCTTTCAAGTTGAAAAGAAATTGTAGATGCAGGTTATCACTTGTGTTCTTTGCTGCCCTCTTAGATGGTGGGTAGGCTGTGGGGCGGTGGGCAGAGGCCACGTGAACAGCCCTGGGGTGCTCACTGCACACTCAGCTCCCAGTACCTGTCTGCAAAGTGTTAGCCATGCTCCTGTGGCTGGTGTCACAGCTGCCACAGCCTCGGGGGCTTAAAGCAGCACAAGGAGGGAACCTAGACAGGGAACTTAGAGAAGCAATGACCCTCTGAGAATTGTGTCCATCCACTCGTCCGGGGATCAGCAAAGCTTTTCTGTAAAGTCACACGTGGATATTTTGGCTTCAAGGCTATATGCTTCTGTGGTTACTTGGCTCTGTTATTGTGGACAGAAGCCACCATAGCCACCATAGAACACACATAACTAGTGTCCTGGTAAAACTTTACTCATGAAAGCAACCGAGGGCTGGTGAGTGGGTGAGAGCTGGTCAATCTCTACCCCTACGGTGTGCCAAGTGACTTTACGTGTTATAGGGGCACAGCATAAATGATGCTGAAGCCCACAGAAAGAAAGCAAATCATTCTGGCTCTGTCTTGGAAAAATTCTCAGTGGTTGCCATCGTGTGTTTAATGCTATCCCGACATTTGGTAATTTCTGATGTCTGCGAAGATAGTATGTCTTTAAAGGCACACCACTGCCAAACTTCTCTTACAATGCTATTGACTCCTAGTATTGACATTTACAGTAATAATGTGAGGTTCCTTTCCAAAATAAATGGATTTGAAAATCCTGAAGGGGCTACTGAATATCTGAAGTTTTAGAAAACATCGTTCTTGCCCAGTTTCCATGTTTTGTGGTAGATGAAGTAAAAGACTCTCAGGGTAAGGAGGCCTGTCCCAAATCACAGAGACAAATAGGAACAAATAAATCTGCAAGAAAGGATTGAGGTCTGGAGGCTTTGGCTGAGTTTAGATGCTAAGAAGGACCAAGGAACAGCTGAATACCACGTATCAGTCATTGGCAAAGAGAACAGGTGAGTGAACGGATGAGCAGAGGGAGCTTGCCTGGCGGGTCCTGCCCCCGTGAAGCGATGATACTTGCTGTGCTCGTGCCTCAGTGCACACCCACCTGTGGGTCTTACACACGGGATCCCAACCAGCCTGGGGCTAACACCTGTAATGACAGTTGCCGCCTACCAGGGCCCATGCCCTCTGACCTTAATTTCAGTAACCACAGATTAGAGAAGGTGAACTAACTAATGCATTTGTTCTTGTAGCTGTTCAAAGACTATAATACAATCTGATCATTCTCTCTCTCTTTCTGTCCCTTCCTCCCACTCCCCCAAAGCAGAGGCCCCTTCAATTCAGACCTGCCCAGTTGGTAACGTGGTGTCGCTTTCCCAACACTTTTGACCAGTGTCCCCTCTGCCCATTGGCATCACTGCCCAACCCACACCTCTGAACTGCTGGATTTTCTGCTTGGTTTAGGACGGGATGGAGCTGTAAAGTGTTCTGAGACATGTTCCGTTTGTATTTGGGGAATTTGCATGATATAACACAGCTCAGTAAGCTACAAAATGAGCCTCAATGAGACATTTGCACTGTTAAAATCTGAAAATAGAATAATGGGCTCTTCAGAAGCATTGCTGCAGGACTTGGTATTGTAAAAGGAAAAGCATCTTTGGAGGTGGTTGAACTGATCTGAAAGATAAGGGCATGGCCACGGAGCCCAGCTGTCTCAGCCCCCTCTGCTCTGGAAGTGGTGACAGTAGCCCACTGGACAGGAGTTAAGGGCTGCGTGTCACTCAGGGCCTGGCAGAGCTGACTGAACAGGTGGATGTGAGAAGCGGTCACATCTGGGACAGTTGAGATGAAACTACCTTGAGGCAAAAAGTAATGAGAACAGTTTCCTGTCAGGTCTGGAAGCCTTCTTTGGAAATTCACGTGAGGCCCCTGACCAATTTGGGAGGTCGTGTAGAGGCACCTTCACAGCGTCTTGTGGTCTCTGATGCCAGCCTTCTGCTGGCTGCAGGAGCCACCCACCTGCTCAGGTCTTACTTCAAGCCTGCACAGGCATCCTGCCAGGCTCTGGGGACACTGAGATGTGCAGCAGACAGGGTGACAGCGTGCTTGCCTCACAGAGCTTACCTTTATTTTTGTATTTTTTTCAAATTTTAATGACTTTATTTTATTTTTTATTAAATCATAGCTGTGTACATTAATGCAGTCATGGGGTACAGTGTGCTGTTTTTATATACAATTTGAAATATTTTCATCAAACTGAGTAACATAGCCTTCATGTCATTTTCTTAGTTATTGTGTTAAGACATTTGTATTCTACATTTAGAAAGATTCAGGAGCTTGCCTTTATTTGGGTGGAGGATGAGTGGATAAATAAAACAGATGACTTAGAAGTCCTGAGTGTC